>CAUYPK010079742.1:0-18582 GCA_963574355.1 Loris lydekkerianus | reverse complement strand
CGCTCAGAGATCTCTCCTCAGAGGTCCCTCCTCAGAAGCAGCATAACAAAATCCAAACTTGGCAAAGAGCCACAGTATACAAAATAATGATAAGAGGCAAAGAGCTGCATTCATTTTGGCCGGAAGCCGCATGCGGCTCAGGAGCCGCGTGTTCGCCACCCCTGACTTAGATCATTGGCCTGAGATCATTTGTACAGGAATCTGGAGTTTAACTGAACTAATCAGTATGACAAGGTGCATGGGACTAAACTTATTGGCTTCTGGTCCCATTTGAAGTTGTAATTGAGGTTCCTTGTTCTCTTTCCTCAGTTGTGTGGCTATTATCCAAAGGGAGAATAATAGAGATATTGAGAAGATAACTACAATGGCCACTGCAGTAAAATAAAAAAGTAAGTCAATCACAATTGTGATTTTGCTTAGTGTTTCTTATGCATGACAAGCTGGTTTTTATCTTCTAAAAAATGGAATAAATTGAAATTTCCACTTCTGGCCATGATGGTGTAATTATATCACATTAATCCTTCTTCCATAAATAACTAAAAAACTGGTTGAAATATACAAAATAATTGTTTTTAGACATGAACAACAGGCAACAGAAGACTGTGACCCCTGGGAGATGAACCCTACAATTGTCCTGGCCTTCTTCTGGGAGGCTTTCACCAGACCCCAGCACAGGAAGAAGGATCCAGTTAGAGCACTCCAATCTCACTGAACTGGAGACACAGAGTACTGAGTTTAGGAGGCTCCTTATGTTAATCTAATATTCCCAGGCTGGACACGTACTACATGTACTCAATGGAAGACTGACCTCTATATATTGACCACCTCTGTAAGTTGTATCTTGAGTACTTGGACTATGACAAACAATATTGATTAACTCTATATAACTTGACTGATTGAGTCCACTCTACATCAAGGGGTAGAAAGTATAGGTTTTACCCCTTAGCTGTATTATTTTTTCTTTAGTCTTTTCTCATGTTTTATTACTACCATGTGTTGGGTTAGGCCTAATATCCTATTATTTATCATGTGTTGTGGAAGACTGTTTTCAACATGAAGTACTGGTCTGACTTGTAGGTACATCCTACAATTACTGAAAATTGTTACAGTTAACTGAGACATGATGACCCAAAGGAAATAATTCAAAGAGCTGACATGAAAAAAAAGGTTGATATCCCACATTTTCTGGGAAAAAGCCAAAGAGAGATGGTGGAACATTTTGGTATTAGCAAGACCACAGTTAGCAACATCCAAAAATTTAAACATGAATACTTGGAGCTATATGGCAAGGAAAGCAGACACCTACTGCAGAAAAGGAGGAGAATGTTCCTCAGTGAAGCTATAGTAAACTGGTTCAAAAAAATAATGGAAGTTAATGGCAATGAACTAAGAAGGTGCTAAAAAAAATTGTACAGGAATTCAAGGTAACAGATTTCCAAACATCAATAAGTGGTTGGCTCAAGAAATTTTTTTTTTCTTTTCTTTTTGTTGTCTTTCTTTTTTTTTTTTTTTTTTTAATTAAGTCAAATACACAGAGATAATTAATACATTCATGCATATGTGGGGTACAATGTGCTGAGTTTTCTTAAATACAATCTGATATGTTTAGATCAAACCAATCAACATAGCTTTCACCTCCTTTACTTGATTATTGTGCCAAAACATCTATGTTCTACACTTGACAGATTTGACTTGTACCCTTGTCATATGCTCCATAGGTGTGGTCCCGCCTTTTACCCTCCTTCTGTCAAACCTTCCCCCACCCCTTCCTTCCTATTCCATTTCTCTTCTTCATCCTGGGCTATGGTTGTGTTCTGTCTTTCATAAGAAAGTGTGAGTAAATATAAGTAGGTTTCATAGAAGTACTGAGTACATTATTGGATAATTTTTTCTCCATTCTTGAGACATTTTACTTAGGAGAAGATGTTCCAGATCTCTCCATGTAAACATAAAAGAGGTAAAGCCTTCATCTTTTTTAAGGCTGCATAGTATTCCATGGTATACATATACCACAATTTATTAATCCATTCATGGGTCGATGGGCACTTGGGCTTCTTCCATGACTTAGCTATTGCGAATTGAGCTGCAATGAATAATCCGGTGCAAATATCTTTTTTGCAAAGTAATTTTTAGTCTTTTGGTATACTCCTAGTAGAGGAATTGCAGGATGCAACGGCAAGTCAATTTTTAGATCCGAGTATTCTTCAAACTTCTTTCTAAAAGGAACATATTAGCTTGCATTCCCACCAGCAGTGCAGAAGTGTTCCTTTTTCTCCACATCCACGCCAACATCCGTAGTTTTGGGATTTTGTTAGGTTGGTTACTTTTACTGGAGTTAGGTGGTATCTCAAAGTAGTTTTGATTTGCATTTCTCTGATGATTAAAGAAGATGAGCATTATTTCATGTGTCTGTATACCGTGAGCCTGTCTTCTTTGGAGAAGTTTCTCTTCAGGTCTCTTGCCCATAGTGAAATGGGATTACTTGTTCTTTCCTTTTTAGTAAGTTTAAGTTCTCTGTGGAGTCTGCTTATCATACTTTTGTCAGAAGCATAACCTGCAAATATCCTCTCCCATTCTGAGGACAGTCTACTTGCTTTACTTACTGTGTTCTTGGCAGTGCAGAAACTTTTTAGTTTGATCAGATCCCAGTAATGTATTTTTGGTATTGCTTCAGTTGCCCTGGGGGTCCTCCTCATAAAGTTTTCTCCCAGACCAATTTCTGAAAGTGTTTCTCCTGCACTCTTTCCAAGAATCTTTATGGTTTTATGTCTTAGGTTTAACTCTTTTATCCAGTGAGAATCAATTTTTGTTAGAGGTGAAAGGTGTGGGTCCAGTTTCAGTCTTCTACAAGTTGCCAGCCAATTCTCCCAGCACCATTTGTTAAATAGGGAATCTTATCCCAATTTAAGTTTTTGATAGGCTTATTGAAAATCAAATGATGATAAGTGCCTGGGTTCATCTTTTGGTTTTCAGTTCTATTCCATACATCTACCTCTCTATTTTTGTGCCAATGCCATGCTGTTTTGATCACTATCGATTGAGAAGACGGAGTTCAATTTCCTCTTTTTTTTTTTTTTGGAGTTTTTGGCCTGGGCTGGGCTTGAACCTGCCACCTCTGGCATATGGGGCCAGCACCTTACTTCTTTGAGCCACAGGCACTGCTGAGTTCAATTTCCTCTTTAATCCAGGTGTGACCCACTTTGGTCAGTCAGTGAGAAGTTAGCAAAGGTGAGACTCAAGCAGAAACTTGAAATACTGGGTTCCTCAGAACACCAGTGTCCTTCACTCATGTTAATAATTGTTTTGGTATCATTATTCAAGGCCAAGGTCTTACACTTAGGTTCCATATATAAAAATTATCTGCATGTAATAAACTTAGGAGGACTAACAAAGTGCAGACAAAATGTTCAGCATATTGGCCATTGGGGGCTCACTGTCTTGTACTTGGAAACCCAAGACCATCATCCATGAGCTTGAACCAACCTGCTGAAGAAGGAGAGACCATGTGACTGAGAACCAGAGGTGTCCTGGCCAGTTGCCTGCCCATGGCCAGACATTGGTGTGAGGCCATCCTAGGTCAACCAGCTCCTGGACTGTACTCAAGGTGCTCTGAGGCCAAAGGATGGTCCAATCAAACCACAGAGTTATTTATAAAAAATCATTGTTTTAAGATAGTAAGTTTTGGGTGGTGCCTGTGGCTCAAAGGAGTAGGGTGCCAGACCCATATGCTAGAGGTGGCAGGTTCAAATCCAGCCCCGGACAAAAATGGAAAAAAAAAAAAAGATAGTAAGTTTTGATTTTTTTTTTTTTTTGAGACAGAGTCTTATTCTGTTGCCCCAGGCTAGAGTCCTGTGGTATCATAGTTCACAGCAAACTCAAACTCCTGGGTTCAAGAGATCCTCTTGCCTCAGCCTCGTGGGGTGTGTGCCATCATGCCAGGCTGGTTTTCCTGTTTGTAGTAGATTCAGGATCTTGCTTTTGCTCAGGCTGGTCTTGAACTCCTGAGCTCAAGCAATGTACCTGCCTTGGTCTCCCAGAGTGCTAGAATTATAGGCACAAGCCACGGTGCCCAGCCAAGATGGTAAATTTTGAAATGCTTTGTTACATAGCAAAAGCTAATAGATCTCATGTAAAATCAAGGAGTGCAAGTATTATAAACTCCTTATTCAGATGAAGTATGAAGCATCTCAGAAGATTAAATGACTTTCCCAAGGTGCCAGTTAATGGCAGAATAACGATTACAGCCAGGGCAGTTCACAAGCAGTCTTGCTAGCACAAGAGAGTAGCCTGTGCTCCTTCAAAACTTGCTGAATCATTATTATCTCAAAACTTAGGTTGAGGGAAAAATAGTCCCTTCTTCTAGATAAACCAATGTAAATACACGCTGCCGAGATTGTTGTCTTTGTAAGTAGGTGACAATAGGATTGCCCTTTGACTGTAAGGAAGGTTACCAATAACTATGCCACGAATGTCTAAGTAAGCTGGATGTGGGATCACCTCGTCACTAACTAATGCCGAGAGAGCACTTTACAGGTTGCATACCCTTTTCAGATAACTTATTTTATTTTACAAAAAAAGATTGCATTGTAGTTAGTCTCAACACCCTTCGTTTTGCTGAAGAAAACTTTGCAAGGAAGTGAAGCAACTATAGGAAGGTTCTTGATGCTAAGTAGGCATTCAGTGATGCTTGTTGAATTGGATGGATAGTTCCATGGATGGATGGATGCATGTATGAGAAGAAACACAAGAAAAGGGGGAAAAAGCCTAACTATGTTAAATTACAGTGTTGTCAAGAAAGTATGAAAAGAATAGAGTAAGTAGCTTGATGGATGATTCTCAAATTGGGTTACCCAGAACATCAGTGCCCTGTATGATATTAGTAGATGCTCTTGGACCATTGTTCAAGGACAAGGTATTATCCTCAGGCTGCTCATCTATAACATTGAGAAAAACTTTCATGGAATAGAGGGGTGAGGACACAGATAATGCAAATGACATGTACAGGGAGTAGTACATTGAATAAGAAGAAAAGTAATGGCAAATATGTGCTAATCATCTATTGTGTTCTGGGCATCATGCAAATGCAGTGTATGCATTAATATCATCCAGTCTCATAGAGGAAGAAATTAGAGCTTAAAGAGGATAGTTGCTCGTCCAAGGTCACATGACCACAGAGTGAAAAGTGATCCAGAGCCCAGGGCACCAATTACAGTGTTGCCCTGTCTCCTGCCCTGTGAATGGGAGCTGTCCTTAGTGTTATTATTGTGCTTTTTGAAGAAAATACTCTCACTGTATCTGCAGAATTTTTAATTCAAGTGGGTCTCATTTTTTTCTTTTTCAGTCATATGACCCTTAACAAAAATCAAAGCTAAATTGCATTTGGAAAGCCTAAAATGTAAAACCAAGTAAAAGCAGAAATGCTCTGATTGAACCAGTTTTCGAGCCAGGAGCCTTCCCTTCCTGTGACAACTGCGTAAAACCCTTTGCCCTCTGCCAAGCACAGTTGGAAAATATTTGTCTGAAGCACAAAGTGGATTTGCTGCCTGGCACATCTAGTTCTGCTGTAGCCGGGGACCCTTGCCTGCAGGTGCCTTGCAGGATCTGAATGCAAGTGTAAGCTCAGAGGAGGCGGCCCGGGAGGATCATGGAGCAGGGACAGGATAGAATAGAGCAGTCACCTTTCCGAGCCTTTGTAGGTACAGCTCAGGCAACAGCCGAAGCGACAGTGGGGCTCCTGGGGAGTCAGTAAGAAAGATTTCCAAGAAAGCTCATTCTAACTAAGCCAGGACTTCTAAAGATAGTGCTGGCTCAGTGGCAATGAGGAATGACCTCCTCTTCCCCCTCCTCCCCTCCTGCACTCCAATTAAGTCTTTTTCTTCCTCTCCACCTGTACCTGGGGTTCTCTCCAGGCTGCAGGCAAATGGTGCATTAATCACACATGGATCAGCCGGTGCACTGGATGGTGGGAAGCAGCTGATTTATGAAGCGGCCCAAAGTGTGGGGATGCTGGGAGTAGGCAAGGTGGGCCCAGCTCGGGGAGCATATGAGGATCCCTTCTTTAAAACCAAACCCATATGCTTCCCTGCAGGTCCATATGCTGCGTGGGCTGGTCCCTTCTTTGTTGGTATTGAGGCTGCCTGTCTGCTCTGAGGTTCTGGGAGCTGGCCCTGCCATCTGCCCTACTGGCATTCAAATGCACCCTCTGTAGCGGCATGAGACCTTGGGGCTGAGGGCTTGGAGCTCTTCTTATAGACAAGAAATCTACACATTTACCCTTGTTAATATGAGTTAAGGTCATTGATAATTTAGAAACAGTTCACAAGAAACAGGCAAGACCAGATTATTTATTTCTATTTGCTAGAAGAGGACATTGAGACATAATACTAGAATTATCAGCACTTCAGTAATAATAATAATAACCAACAGCTATTACACGTGCATTGTTGAGCTCTGTTCTAATCCCTGTTTATAAGTCTCAACTAAACAGATGGAGAAGTTGCTGCCTAAGATCAAAGATTGAGTGTTAGAGTTAGGAGTTATCAGACCTACATTAGCTATGACTCCCTTTGAACTGTCGCCCACCCACCATTCATTTATTCACTCGACCACTCAGTGAGCACTTATGAGCCCCTGCACGTGTCGGGCCCTCAGGAGGGGCTCAGGATACAAAGAACAAAGCAGGCGGAATACTGTCACTTATGGAGCAACACAGACAAGAGCAACATTTTGAAAAGTGATTAATCAAAAAAATGTGTGGCTACAAATTGCAGTAACTTAAAGGAAGTCAACAAAGGGCTTGAGCAAGAATAGCAGGTACCTATGAAAGTGAGCACAGCTGAAGCGTTCAGAGTAAGAGGCACTGCTGTAGGGGAAGGAGCGCTGGGCTCAGAGGCAGTGTGTGCAAAGCCCTGACAGAGGAGGGAGTCCATATGAGTCTAGGGAGATAGAGCCAGCTGCGGACAGCAGACAGTGGTAAAAGATGAGACAGAGAAGGTTTCTGGCAGGTTGTGAAGGGCTTGTAAATGCACTGGGAAGTTGTTGTGGAGTTTCAAGTAGCTCAGCAATGTTCACTAATTGTTAATATTAGTTAACAGCTTAGTCTGCTCATTAATAGTTACTGTGACACCCTCCCACCTCCCGTGTCTGGGGTGTCTTTCCTATTCCCTGCAACAGAAACCAACTCAGGGAATAACTATTTGAATAGGCAGGTGTGTTTGACTCTTCTGTATACACTCCCAGAGCAGGTGCTTAGTGTCCAGCCAGGCACCAGAAACACAGTAGGGTGCAGAGGATGAGGTTACATCCTTAAATTAACAACAACAACAATAACAGCAACAACCCACTACTGAGTCCTTAAGACCATGTTTGCTTTTTAGTAAGCTCTAAAATAATATCATTACTCCACCCCATTAAGTTTTATTACACTATTATAACATATATTTTTTTCCCTTTGTCCTTTTTTTCTTTGAAAATATCAATAGCTTTGGAATATTTTATTACTTTCTTTTATCATTTCATTTATTTTAAACTCTCCATTTCAGCAGGCCTGACCTCAGGGATAAGATCTGGTAGTCTGCAAAGATTAAATTTTATTTAACAGATGTTTGTATAGAGATTATTCTGTGCTCTGTACGGATCTAAGTGCTTTACAGGAATAAATTACTTGAATCGTATAGCAAACCTATAAGATCAATACTGTTATTATCATACCCATTTGATGGACATATAAATGGAAACACAGTGAGATTAAGTAAACTAGTCCAAGTTTGTTCAAACAGTACGTGCAGAGCTGGGTTTAAGTTCTGATGGGTCCCCAGTGTTTACGGTACCAGCCCTTTCAATCTAATGGAAATCCTGTGTAGAAGGAAAGCCACAGGGCGTCGCTGTCAACCCTGCTGTGCTGGGGGCTTGTCTCTTCCCCTGCCCACTATAGAAGTTCTGACTTGGCCTGCGATCTTCTCTCCTCCTCTGATCTCTCAGGAGCCTCCCATCAAGCAGAGCAGGGTTTGAGGATTGTTCTCAGTACCAGGGGAAAAGAGCAAAGGAAAATGGGAGAGCATAGGAGGCGTTTGTCAGGGATCCAGGAATCAAGGAGGTGCTGAGAGCACTGACAGCAGCCACAGCTTCTGATGGCTGAGGGTCTCCGAGACTCAGAGAGAAATTTTGACAACTGTTGCAGGAAATTATGTGTTCTTTTGGAGAGAAGTTTGAGATGTAAAGGCAAAAAGACGTTCACAATTCTGAATTATCTTTTGCTTGTGGTCCTACATCCTGAAGTGGACATCACTTCACCCTGAGGCCCATGGAGCCAGAGAGTTACAACTGTGACAACAGCAAGGCAGCTGCAAAAAGCATAAAATATATTCATTCTCTTTTTCTCCTGCTCCTCCTCTTTTTCTCCAGCTCGGCCTTCCTCCTTTTCCCTTCCTCTTTTTTCCTCCATCTTTCTTCTCTTCCTTGCTTTTCAAGGCCATTCTGTAGCACCCGTTCTGTGCCAGACATGGTCCGTAACCTCCCTGAGCACCTGTTATGATGAGGGACTGCAAACTTTTGTCTGTCAAGAACCTGATACTAAATATATCAGGTTTGCAGGCCATTCAGTCTCTATCACAACTACTCAATGTTGCTGTTGTCATGTAAAAGCAGGGTTATATGGCGTGTAAATGGACTTCATTTACCAAAGCAGGTGGATTTGATCTGTTGGCTATAGCATGCTGATCCCCATAGAAAAATCCTGATGCTACTATGCATAGATACTCTGCCCTGGGGATGTTCTTATTCAACCAGGGGATCCTTGGATGACTGCCAGGCTGGTGTCAGGAGGTAACACCAGCAAGACTTTTCAAACATTTATGGTCTTGTGACAGGAGATGTTGTTGCTCCCATCAGTACCAAGACACATGGCCTTAACCTTCACAGGCATCCAGTCTGTCAAGGGAGCCAAGGACAGTGTGAAATTTAAAAGGGTGTTAACAGAAGAAGACCTAAACTCTGTAAAATAATTTAAAAAGTTTTATTCTAAGCCAAAAGTGACCAGCCTGGTACACATGGCCTCATGTGGTCCTGTGAAATGTGCCTGGGTTACAGTTTGGTTTATACATTTTTGGAGACATGGATTTACATAAGATCCTAAGTCAGCACATGGAGAGCAGAGATTGGTTTGGTCTGGAAAGATGCAAGATCTCAGGGGGGTGGGCTACAAGTTATAGGTGGGTTTAAAGATTCTTTGGGTTGCTATTGGTTAAAAAAAATTGAAGTTTTGTCTAAAGGTTTGCATCTTAAGATAAAGATGTTTATTAATCAGAAATAACCGCAAGACATTTACTGAAACTCGAATGATCTGTTAATTACTGGCCGGCAGGTATGGCGTAAACTTCCTCTTGTATATCTTTAGGCCTGATGATGAATCACTAATGGTGTTTCCAAGAAGGGAGGGGAGTATAACCAGGCATGTTGATCTTCCTTCTCTTGGCTGGCAACTCAGCTTTAGGGTATTTCTGGGTTCTCTTGGGCCAAGAGGGAAGACCATTCAGTCAGCTGGGTAGCTTGAGATTTTATTTTACTTCACAAGGGAGTTGGGAATAATGCTCCATGTGAACACATGTCTATGTACAACAATTCTTCAATATGTTTGGTGTTTTGTGTGTCTTGACTGGGTAAGTCAATGCTGATGGTAACGCTGACTAATCCTCCTTCACCTGCTCAATGGATGGGGACAGGAAAGAAGAGATGAAGATGGGGGAGCATCGGGGGACCAAGGCTGAGTAAGATGGATGGTGGCCATTCAAGGAGCAGGGAGGTGACTGCCAGGTCTCTCCTGGGAACGTAGAGACCCTATAAGGGAGTGTATCCTGCAAATATACCCACAAAGTGGTGACCTGTGTGCCGAAACCTGAACCACGAACCCTGAGGGTATCTTCAGACAGAGCATGGGTCTCTGATGTCCCAGTGCTCTCTGTCCCCTCATCAGCCATCCCCATGGGATCTGACCTTGGGCTCTGTGCAGACCCTTCTTGGGGATGGGGTCTGACCCATGCTCTGTGAAGACCCTCCTTGGGGATGGGGTCTGCCCTTAGGCTCTGTGCAGACCCTCCTTGGGGATGAGATCTGACCTTGGGCTCTGTGCAGACCCTCCTTGGGGATGGGGTCTGACCCGTGCTCTGTGCAGACTCTCCTTGGGGATGAGATCTGACCTTGAGCTCTGTGCAGACCCTCCTTGGGGATGAGATCTGACCTTGGGCTCTGTGCAGACCCTCCTTGGGGATAAGATCTGACCTTGGGCTCTGTGCAGACCCTCCTTGGGGATGGGGTCTGACCTGCGCTCTGTGTAGACCCTCCTTGGGGATGGGATCTGACGTTAGGCTCTGTGCTGACCCTCCTTGGGGATGAGAAATGACCTTGGGCTCTGTGCAGACCCTCCTTGGGGATGGGGTCTGACCTTAGGCTCTGTGCAGACCCTCCTTGGGGATGAGATCTGACCTTGGGCTCTGTGCAGACCCTCCTTGGGGATGGGATCTGACCTGTGCTCTGTGCAGACCCTCCCTGGGGATGGAGTCTGAACCGTGCTCTATGCAGACCCTCCTTGGGGATGGAGTCTGACCTTAGGATCTGTGCAGACCCTCCTTGGGGAAGAGATCTAAGCTTGGACTCTGTGCAGAACCTCCTTGGGGATGGGGTCTGACCTGTGGTCTGTGCAGGCCCTCCATGGAGATGGAGTCTGATCCACTATCTGTACAGACTCTCCTTGGGGATGAGGTCTGACCCGTGCTCTGTGCAGACCCTCCTTGGGGATGTCTGAATGCTCTCTGTGCAGACCCTCTTCGGGATGGGATCTGACCTTGGGCTCTGTACAGACCCTCCTTGGGTATAGGGTCTGACCTTGGGCTCTGTGCAGACCCTCCTTGGGATGGGGTCTGAACTTGGGCCTGTGCAGACCCTCCTTGGGATGGGGTCTGAACTTGGGCCTGTGCAGACCCTCCTTGGGAATGAGATCTGACCTTGTGGTCTGTGCAGACCCTCTTTGGGGATGGGGTCTGACCTTGGGCTCTGTGCAGACCCTCCTTGGGGATGGGATCTGACCCACTCTCTGTGCAGACCCTCCTTGGGTTGGGGTCTGATCCGCACTCTGTGCAGACACTCCTTGAGGATGGGGTCTGACCTGCGGTCTGTGCCGATGGTCCTTGGGGAGGGGGTCTGACCTGCGGTCTTTGCAGACTCTCTTTGGGGATGGGGTCTGACCCGTTTCTATTCAGACCCTCGTTGGTGATGGGCTCTGACCTTGGGCTCCATTCAGACCCTCCTTGGGGATGGGGTCTGACCTTGGCTCTGTTTAGACCCTCCTTGGGGATGCGGTCCGACCTTGGGCTCTGTGCAGACCCTCTTGCCATGTTCTGTGCTCACTCTCCAGTGTGCTCCCGTTGCCACCTGTGGCTGTTTTCTCAGAGCTCTGCCTTTGGGGGCTCCAGCTCTGCCAGCGCCCCTGTGGTGACACTCCCTGTGTTGGGTTAACCAATGACTAAGTGGGTTCATGAGTTTAAATCTCCTTCCCCTAGTGTGGGCATGACAACTTCTGTGGTAACTTACCCTCCAGAGTCATCTGTTGGTTCTACTTGTGATTTTCTAAGGGATTTTTTGTAAAGTCACACCATTGTTTGTCTGTGTCTCCTCCCCATTCTGCCTTCCCCCTCCCTTGCCAGTTACCTGGGGTGGGGGACCCTTCCTTCATAACTCATTGTACACAAGCCCCCATTTCTGAGACAATTGTTTGAATAATGACGCGCGCTGAGCTAGTCTATACAAGCCCCTGTGAGGTCCCGGTGCCTGGCATCATACTGGAGACCAAGTGGGATTCGCGAGCTGTAGCTGCTTCTTTAAATTTAAAACCACTGCTCAGTCTACATGTTTACTTCTTCGGGTGCTCCCTGAAATGATATCATTGCTCCACCCCATTAAGTTCTGAGACCTGTCCCAAGACTCATTCCCTGGAGAGAAATATAAAGAGCACCTAAGGAGAGGTAGAAGCCAGGCAGATGTTTGGGTCAAAAAAGGAAATGGTCCATTGTTACAGGAGAGGAAAAAGAAAAACAACTTAATTCAGAATGGCAGGTTTCTACCATTTCTCTCCGTGTTCTAGAATTAGCGACTTTGTAAAATAGGAAAGAGTAGGTGAGGGGTACACAGCATCTTGTGGGTTCCTTCTGCTTCGGCCCCCCTGTTTCATCCTCCTCCTGCTCCTCATGGAGCCTCCCACCCTGTTTCCATTTGCCACCCATATCACCAGCCAGCAGCGCCCGACAGGTCTCTCCTCTCCTGGGTTTGGGATTTCCCTTTTCTGCTCACTATGAAACACCATACTTGGAAGAAGGAGGAGGGAGTTTCATCCTGATTCAAAAAAATCCCTAAAGAAATCCCTTTTTGGTATAGAGATAGACAAATTTGGGTAAATATGGACTTAGATTTTTAACATTGTGCTTTGCATTTTATTTCTATGTATGATGTGTTTCATTGGGCCAATGATATTTTATTTATTTGTAGTTATATGCATTGAAAGTGCATAATGTGATTTTTTTTTTTTTTTTTTTTTTGCAGTTTTTGGCCAGGGCTAGGTTTTAACCCACCACTTGTGGTATATGGGGCTGGTGCATAATGCTTGAGCCACAGGCGATGCCCTAACATGATGTTTTGATAGATACATATATATAGTAAAGTGATTACTATAGTCAAAAAAATTAACATATCCACTAATCTATTACCTTACCCAGTTACCTTTTTGTGTGTGTGGTAAGAGCACCTGAATCTACTTGCAAAGTTATTGACTGTGGTCCCTGCGCTACAAATTCCATCTCTAGGCCTATCCATCCTGCATAACTACAAGTTTGTACCCTGTGCCTCATATCTCCCCCTCCCTGGCCCCGGTAACCCCTTCTAGTCTCTGTTCCTATTTATTTAGCTTTTCTTAGATTCCATATACAAAGCCATGTCTGTCCTTCTGTCCTTGGCTTATCTCACTTAGCATAACGTCCTCCAGGCTCATCCAGGTTCTGGAAAATGGCAGGACTTTCCCTGCTTAATGCTAATTAATATTCAGATATATATGTATAGGGTGTTCATAAAGTTCATGTGCAATTTAAAACAGTTCAATCATTTAAATTGCACACAAACTTTATGGACACTATCTGAATATTGAATGTATACATTCCACAGTTTTTTTTTTTTTAATGGATTCAAACATAAGGTTTCATTGGAAACAATTTAGAAAGCACACTAACTCAGTGAACATGGAAATGGCAGGGATCTCTACAAGGCGTTGATTTCATTTCCTTTGGGTATGTGCCCAGAAGACGGATTGCTGTGTCCTATGGTAGTTCTAGTTTTAATTTTTTGAGGAATAACCAAACTACTTTCCATAATGGTGATACCAATTTACATTCCCACTAACAGGTTTTACGTGTCTTACCTTCCTGATGATGGCCATCTTCACAGGTGTGAAGAGTTATAGCGAGTATCTCCTGGTGGGTGGATAAACATTTCCCCAGTGATTAGTGATGTTGAGTACATTTTCATATACCTGTTTTGGAAAATTTTTTCTTCTTGGGAAAATGTACAAGTCCTTTGCTTATTTTTAGCAAGGTTATTTGGCTTTTTTCGTTGAGCTGTATGATAGGTGGATCAATGATATTTTTGTGCTAAAAAAAGATGCTGTAATGTTGATCTGACTTATACAATTTGAAGAGAATTTCTAAAATCACATTCTGATGAATCTTTAACCCCCTCAGAGTTCTAATCTAAAAGACTTGCCATGGAAGGGGTAGAAATACCTAGTATTGTGCAGGAGTCGGCTTGTACTAGCTCACAAGAACCTATTGGTAACTTTTCAGGCATTGTGCAAACTAGTCAATGTCATGTTCATAGCTTGAAAGTGGCCAGGTTGGCAATATTTACACCGTAGAAATTGGCAAATGCTACAAATTAGGATGTACCTTCCCCACTCCTTCCCAAGAGAGTGGACTGTTAAAATATTTACCAGAATATGACTAACAGTGCCTGAGCCCATCCTCAGTTGACAGAAGGGTATGCAGGTAAGTATCTGAATCAGGATACCTGCCATGTCCCCTGTGCTCTGACCATTGCAACCTGCATAACATTTATGAAGACTTCCTCCTGCCAGCAGGCCTGTTCTTGGATTAAGAAAGTGTACTCAGTTACTTCGCTGCATTTGGAAATACATGTCTCACGAGATACATGAGGCACTATTTGCAACTGGCATTTTTTTCCTCCCAGAATATTTAAATATTTTGAAGCCACGGTCCCATCATTTTTCTGAAAGGAAAAAGAAGGTCAGCCCCATGTGAGTACTTACTGAGACTCATGGATGGGTGACTTAAAAACACTCCCTGCCATAGTGCAAATCTCACTCCACGTGAGGATAATAGAGGTGGTTTTGAATTAGGCAGTCACGAGTGTGCCTGTGAATATAAGTGAATACAGCTAAGTAGCTTTTATATTCACTCATTCAATAAACATTAGGTTTATAATGTGAGCTCGTAACCCAGTGGGGAAGACCAGGATGTAAATAACTAATGACAGTTAAGTAGTTTGGTGAATGCTGTGACCCTGCTTTATGTGATACAATAAAGTTAGGGTTTTAAGTCAAACAGACCTATGTATGACTCTTAGCTCTGTAATTCTCTAGGGTATAATTGCAAGCAAGCCATTTAACTTCAGTTTTGTCATTAATATGATGATGACAGTAATATTCACCTTTTAAAGATAGAATTGGGGCTTTCTAGGCAAAGAAGTGGAATGATGTCACCCACAGAGAAGAAACGGCTTATGCCAAGGCGTGGAGGAATGCAAAGTGGCAGGAACATTAAAAGCGGGCAAGTCGTTAAGAGACAGGGTCTCTAACAGAATTTTTTCTTTAAAAATTAAATGAATTTTCTGTACTCTCTGAATCTCAAGGCCTCATGTTGAGAAGAGCTAGATTCTAATTTTTCTAACTGCAAAACTTCTTGCAGTTCTCACCCACTCAGGCTTAAGCCCTTTGTGCAAAGAGGAGGGCAAAGCTGTTCTCTCAGTTTGCTCCACCTCTGCCCCATCAGGGTTTAGCACAAGAAGGAGGAAATGCGGAGAGAACGTGGCACTGTCTCTTAGGCAAATGGCAGTCCTCCCAGAGGCAGAAAGGAGACTCACCCTGTGTTTCAGCTTGCCCTCCATGCCAGGCAGTGTGTAGAGAGAGATTACAATAAGGGAGGACCTCAGATCTTCATCCAGAAGTGGGAGGCCAGCAGGGGACTGGATTTTGTGGGGACCTTTTCCCAAGTTGAAGACCTGGGCTTCAGAATCTCCAGTGCTACAGGGACAGGCCTTGTGGTATATGCATATCATGGAATATTACTCAGCCATTAAAAAGATAGAGACCTTATGTCTTTTACATTACCTGGATGGGGTTGAAACACATGCTTCTTAGCAAAATATCACAAGAATGGAAAAATAAATATCCAATGTACTCAGTACTAATATGAAATCAATATATAAACAATTGCATGCTTATATGAAAAACAAAAAAAAAAACAATTATAGTCTAATATGGGGCAGATGGAGGAGGGAGAGGGGAAGGGAGAGGGTGATTGGCAGAAGGAGGGAGGGTCCTAACATTTTTATCAGCTGCATCTATTGGCTGATTTCCTAGTCTTTCCTTGTCATTGATGACCTTGACACTTTTGAAAAGTTATAGAATGCCCTTCAACTTGGGCTCATCTGACTTTCCCCCCTCATGATCAGATTGAAGTTAGGCATTTTGGGCATGCATACCACAAAAGCAACTTTTTGTCTCTTTTTTTTTTATCAAGAGGTAGATAATATATCCTACCACTGGTGATGTTGACTCTGATCACTTGGTCAGGATGATAACTACCAGTTTTCTTCACTACTGTTTTTGTCTTTGTAATTAATGAATTTCTTGGGGGAGGCGATAAGAACTTCATTTAGCTTTTTAAAATTAAGATAGAATTGTTTCCCCCCCCCCTTTTTTTTTTGTCTTCTGAATCTCATTTCTGCACAGTTGATGAGGGCACATGGCAAGATCTCACAAATAAAACAATAAACAAAAATCTCCCTGGGAGACGCAGACACACCTGTCCACTCCCTTCTCCTGTCCACTGAGCCCGCTGGTGAACAGTGCTACAGGGACACCTCACACTCTCATGATTTGGGAGTATTTTCCTGAAGGAGCAAACCCTGGGATCCTTCTTTAGCTTTTCTATTCGTTGTTCTAAGCATGACCTATTCTCCCAAGTGTAATACTTTCCCTTGGGAATAAAAACGTGGAGAAGATGACCCAGAATAGGTGTTGTTTTCCTTATGATTGCCCCTTTTTGGTTAAACTCTTCTCATCTTTTTAAAGGTTTTTACTTTAATATAATAGCATTTACTTTGCATAACAGCATTTTGACAATAACAAAAACTCAAACTGTTTTCATTTTTCATATTTACTTCAGACCTTGTTGACACGCAGGCATATTTTTCCAGTTTTATTCCTAATATACATATAACTCTGCTTTGTTCATTTAACATCACATGTATCATAAACAAATATTGAGTTTCTTTGCCCTGTCCCTAATGAACATTTTTATTATCCCCATCAAGGGGATATAATTTTATTTACTTAACCATTTCTCTGCTATTAGATATTTATGATATTATAAATAATTATATTGTTTTGAAAAAAATATACACTAACACTGCAACAAACATCTTCAGACACGGTGCTTGCTAGCTTTTGTTTTAAAATTATTATGTTCTTGGGGTAAAATTCCCAAAGATGGCATTGTGATCTAAAAATGGTTCTGGGTGGAAGATGACAGTGCAGCCAGCATTTAAACAGTGATGTCTACCAGCTTTATCAGAGGTTTGTCTCTGTTGGGTCATTGCCCATGGTACGAGGTGTTATTGCTAACTGATTGAATGAGGACAAAGATCAAAGGGCAAGGGGAACATGCTGGGCTAGAAATATAAACACACAGGACAAGCTTTGTGCTGCAGGACAGAGGTGTGGCACCTGTTATATGCTTCTGTTTAATGGACATGACAGGCTGGGATATAGTTTTGAGAAAAGCAAGGGAAGTCATGAGGGTCCATTGCTGAAGAAGTAGCATGAATGCCGGCATTGAGGAGTTCACAGGGAAGCTCTCTGTACAGGCACAGAAGCCCCAACCTGCCCAGCTCCAAGGCGCCATTCGTGTTGTGCTGAATACAATACAAAGGAGATCACAGGAGGCAACGCATACTAGAAAGGCCTGCCAGAAATGAAATGGGGTAGGCAGGCCCACCAAGGCAGTTCCAGGCTAGCAGTGAGGGTAGCACCTGTCCTATGGGGCCACACAGGACCAGGTAAAAAACTCCAACCATCATTTCGTCTCCCAGCTGAGCTGGATTCTCTGCACATCAGTCTCCAGTGCTGAGCAGAAAACTGACTCCTTCCAACTTGGTTAGGTTAGGAAGGAGCTGCTCATTTTCTCCTGGCCTATGATCACAGTGGCCCTGTGAAAATCTGAGTGCAAGTGTGCAAAATGGCTGAACCCCTCTGAGCTAGAGGCTTTTTTTTTTTTTTTTTTAAATTAAATCATAGCTGTGTACATTAATGCAATCGTGGAGTACAATGTGTTGGTTTTATATACAATTTGAAATAGTTTCTTTTTTTTTTTTGGCTTTTTTATTTTATTTCGTTGTTTTATTTTTTATTTCTTTACTTTTTTTTTTGTTGTTGTTGTTGGAACAGGGTCCCACCCTATGCCCCTGAGCAGAGTGCAGTGGGCGTGGTAGCTCACCACAACCTCAGACTCGGGCTGCGGGCACCCCTCTGCCTCAGCCTCCAGAAGCCGCTGGGGTTATAGGTGCTCGCTCACCGCTGCGCCCGGCTGGGTTTTTCCATTTTTTTCATGAGTCATGGTGTCACTGTTGCTCAGGCGAGTCTCGAACTCCTGAGCTCAAGCAATTCTCCCTCCTCAGCCTCCCACAGTGCTGGGATTACAGGCGGGAGCCACTGCGCATTTTTCATGGAACTGGTTAACACAGCCTTCATAGCATTTTCTCAGTTAATGTGTTCAGACATTTATATTCTGCATTTAGTAAGTTTCACCTGTACCCTTCTGAAATGCACCATAGGTATGGTCCCTCCAATTAACCTCCCTCTATCCATCCTTCCCCCTCCCCTCCTCTCCCTTGCCCCTTTCCCATATTTTTGTGCTGTAATAGGGTTATAGCTTTCATATGAAAGCTATAAATTAGTTTCATAGTAGGGCTGAGTATATTGCATACTTTTTCTTCCATTCTTGAGATACTTTGCTAAGAAGAATATGTTTCAGCTCCGTCCGTGTAAACATGAAAGAGGTAAAGTCTCCATCTTTCTTTAAGGCTGCATAGTATTCCATGGTGTACGTGTACCACAATTTATTGATCCATTCGTGGGTCGATGGGCACTTGGGCTTCTTCCATGACTTAGCAATTATGAATTGGGCTGCAATAAACATTCTGGTACAAATACAAACATTTCAAATTGTATATAAAATCAGCACATTGTAC
>CAUYPK010079740.1:0-34245 GCA_963574355.1 Loris lydekkerianus | reverse complement strand
CCAAGATTAGACCCTAGCGGGATCACTCTATTGTTGCTGAATCTTTGTAGGGAGTGACCCTGTGTAGTTCCTCTGGGGCTGCCCCAGCCAGGGAGTTCTGGTTGTGGAAGCAGCTCCGGAGTGTGACACACCTGGATCCAGCAACAGGGCAGGAGGTGGTGTGCACGGTTCTGGGAGTGCCTTGTGCCCAGTGACTTTGGCACACAGAGCCCAAGACTCCAGCAGCCTCTGGCCAGGGGAAGGGCTCTGCGCAGAGGCAGGGAGGGTTCTGGAGGGCTCATGGCTACCAGAGTTCCTGGCCAGATGAACGGGCCGGTATGGAGGCAGGGAGAGTGCAGGAGGGAGAACGTAGGGTTGTGCATCTCCTGCAGTTCCTGGTGAGGGGATGAGGAGGCCGTGGGTCTCGGGTCGCAGGTCAGGTGTCACGGTGCTGGTCTTATGGAGTTCTGAGCGGTGCCAAGGCCAGGAGTTTGAGGTTGCTATGAGCTGTTGCACCACGGCACTCTACCCCGGGCAACAGCCCCAGGCTCCAGTGTGCCAAAACCAGTCTCACTCTTCCCCTGAGGGTTAAGGCTGTAAGGCAGCTCAGTCCCTGCCTTTAGGCTGCTCAGTTACTCGGTTACTAGCTCCCGCCCAATCCTTACTCTGGGACCCTGAGGGCGGAGCTTGCCGGGACAGTTCTCTCACAATGGTTCCTTGCGGCCCATAGCCAAACAGTATTAGCTCCGTCCGGCTCAGCAGCTCAGTCTGGGCCCCTAGACAACGCCCAAAGTTCTCTGCACTCCTGCGCAAGCTCTCCCCAAGGCAGTTCAACTGAGTGCCAAGTCGAAAAACACTGAAACAGTTCATAGGTTTTTCCAGTTTGCAGTCTCCCTGCTGCTTGTACTTATGGCTGCTGGTGGGATTAGGTCAATTGAACACACGCAACCACTTGTCAGTTTTCCACTGTTTTTGACCTCCTCTTGGGGTCCAGAAGTCCCTTGCTGACTCCTGTATCCTCAAAGGGATGATTATAGGCAGATCCCACCAGCCAGAGATGCCTGGAGTCTTACCTCCCCAGACTCACCGTTCCCAGTTGCAGGGAAGCTGTTACTCGGCCGCCATTTTGCTGCATCACTCATTCCAATTTTAGTATACGTTCTGCCAAAGCGAGCACCAGGAAGGAGATTTTATCCAGAAATGACACCACAGGTCTGTGGAGACTGAAGAAATTCCATAACCATTCATTTGGCCTAATTAGTAGCCAGGCTGAACCTTATTGTTTGGAGAAGGGAGAGTGGGAAAGCGAAAGATTTATCTTGGAGCCTGTTTTCTGCTTCAAGGTGTATCTGAGTGAGGAGACACAATTTGTAGTCTTTATTTTTAAAATATTCCTGGCCACTTCTTTCTCTGGTGCTCGAAGGGATCTGCAGTTGGCAGAGAGGACAAAAGGAAATGTTTGTTTGCAACCCAGGAAGGCATAAGGAGAGAAGAAGGGGCTTGTGCAGAAGCTGCGCTAGAGTTGTTTGAAAGCCAAGAAATATTGGCTTGTCGTTTAAACATGAACCAGAAATGAAATGTTTGGGCCTGACAAGAAGGAAGGAGAGTACTGGAAATGGGGAGAGCAGGCATGGGGGTGGGGGGCTGCTCAAGGCTGCATCACAGGTCATACTTAAGGGTAGCAAACTTCTGAAATGCCCCTCTGTCCATGCCAGCGGGGCCCAGAAGAGGGAGTTCGTGGAGTGGACTGCAACCTTCCAAGCTTGGAGGAGGCAAAGACTCAGTGGCAGTGGGCGGAAGGCGGCAAGAGAGTGGAAGGGGAGAGAACGGGGTGCTGTCTTTGGATTAATGCCATTGGGGAATTTGGCCCGGACACAGCCTTTGGATTAAGTTTCTGAAAGCACATTCCTGAGTAGAATAGGGACTGTGTTTTGCTGGTTGGCTGATGTACAAGGGAAGCTGACCGGTAGATGGGATTATTCACGGCATGGTCTGCATTCAGAGGAAAGGTTGGGCAGCGGCGTGCCAGTGCACATGCACATATACCCACACTGTCAGCATCAAGCCTTCCTTTTTCTCTGGCCCCGTCTCCATGTGTTCTTTCAATAGCAACACAAAGCAAGTTGCTATTATTTGGCCTGCCCGGCAAAATGCTGTCTCCTGCATCTAACTCCTGGACATCACCCAGAGCTTTAGACAACGGAGCTTAGGACCTAGCTTGACCATTCAAGTGGGAAGGAGGGAGGCTTCTAATGGAAGAACCTTCCTGGTCTCGCCTCTTTTACTTCAGTGTTGAGGGACAGTCTCCTTGGATTTACCCAGCCTGGAGCCATCAGCTCTTGATTTCCAGGTAAAAGGGAGCCAGACGTCTAGAGCCACCAGATGAATCTCACCCTTACATTCCCCCACATTCCACCCAGGCTGTCCTGGAGATGCGGTAGTGACCATCTTCATGCTCTGTGGAAGTGTCCATCTCACGCTCCTCTGTGGATAATTTTTTCTTTCCGATTTAACCTAAACTTTATTTTTGATGAGTCTCTCTTCTTGCTAATGCCTCAATCCAGATCACCTTGTTTAATTCTTGCTTTTTGAAATGCTTTTGACTTTGACTTACTTCCTTCTACTCCCTGTTCCCTTTCTTTTCACAAGCTTTTCTCCAGGTGGCCAAATGCTCTGCATTGCTCAAATGTTCATGCTCTGCTCCTGAACCAACAGCCAACGCAGCCAGTGGACACCACACTCCTCCTTACTAGACTCTGATTCCACATCAGAGCTATTTTCGACACAGCTACCAAGTGGTCATGGCCGCTTCATCAGAGCTGGCATGCATGTGGAGGCTGTTCTTCATCCCTTACCTCTGGTCATCTTCCCTTCATATAAACACCCTGTTACCTTTTATGTTTAACTTTTTTGTTTTTTCATTTCCCCCCAATTCTCTTATATCCCTAGATCCCAGTCCTAATTGGAAATAAAATCAGTGGCAACTGGGTAGTTACCTAGAATTCTGTACCTGGGAATTTTAATCCTCAAGCTACTGTGAAGTCTTAAATGACTACTGGTATAATTTTGAATAGATCTGTCACCCCCTTCCTGAAGACCCTTGAGCACTAAAATCAGGTATATACTCCTGAGTGATCCTCTCTCTGGCATCAGAGATCCACGGGTGAGGCTCTGACAGGGAAGGAAGGAGTCCCCTTAGGCAGCCATCCTCATGGCTCTGTGACTTTGAGGAAAGATCAGTCACAACAGGGCCCTTTGTTACCATAATTTATTTTAACCCATAAATAAAATGAAGAGGCAGATTGATATAATGGGAAAAACAAACTAAAGAACCCTTTTTAAAAATCCTGGATGTAAGTCTTAGCTCTGCCACTTAAAAGTTCCATGACTTTGGGCAAGTTACTTAATCTCTAGACTGTCACTTCTGTGAAATGAGCTCAATGCCTATAACTACATCACTAGTCATGTGGGGTGGTTTTTTTTTAATTTTTAGAATAAAATGGAAGAATATGTGATCGTAGATTTTGAGGGACAGTCTCATCGTAGAAATTCCAGGATTTATTCCTTCATCTACTTGGGAAGCAAACATTTGTGGAATGCCTCTTTGCAGGAGACTCTGGATCCTGTGTGCAGGCCTGTGCTGCCAACTCCATTCTGGGAGTGACCCTTAGGAATACAGTCTCGGGGTGGTAAAGGTTCTGATTATACAAGAGCCAAGAGAGCACTGGATTGCTATAAAGAGAGAATGAACCATTTCCTGCAAATTTCCTAGCTCCTCATGTATGCGTATTTTGTAATCCAGGTTCTTACCACCAGTTGTCTTCAAAAGCACCTATAGTGTCACAGTTACATTGTAATGTAGTCCATGGGCTGCCTGTGGGCTCACTGCTGCCCACTCTTCCACCCAGGCAATACTGGTTTGTGCTGGTGGGCTGGGCTGACCCTGGCCTTCAGCATGGTAGATTCTACACACAGAATCTTTATCTCTTTCTGCTCAGCTCCCCTCCCCTCTGATGCCCATCATACACTTCATTAAGGTCATCTAGATTCTGCCCTTAAAGTAGAATAGACCATTAAGGACCTCTGTAGACATGTCTTTCTGAAAATATCTTTAGTTTCTTTTAGGGTTCTCCAGAGAAGCAGAACCAATGATATTTACGTATCATGTATTTAATTATGTATAGATTATAACATAATTATTTGTTATACAGAGAGACAGATTTAAGAAATTGGCTACCATAGGCTAGAGATTCAGGTAAGAGTTGACGTTGCAGTCTTAAGTCCAAAGGTGGGAACTGTGTTGTCCTTCTTCTTTAGGAAACCTGCCTTTCTCTTAATGCCTTCAAAGTATTGAACCAGGCCCATTTCCGTTATGGAAGATAATCTCATTTACTCCAAGTCTACGGATTATGAATATTATTCACATCTAAAAAAAATACTCTGACAGCAATATCTAAACTAGTTTTTGACCAAACAACTGGTCACCATTGTCTAGTGAAGTTGATACATAAAAATAACCACTCTAAGTGCAGTTCCAGTCCACCATCTGCCTGGGGTAGTTTAGGAGCATGTCTCTTTAATAAAGACAATGTAAAGAAATGGATGGCGCTGTGGCTCAGAAGAGTAGGGCACTGGCCCCATATACCAGAGGTGGTGGGTTCAAACCCAGCCCCGGCAAAAAACTGCCAAAAAAAAAAAAAAAATTAAATTTCTTCTTAAGTCTAGCTCCTGAAATCATGAATGGCGCCTGTGGACTGAGATGTTTCCATACTATCAGTGCAGTGGTTATTCCTTAACCTCCATGGAGCCAGGAACTCCATCCAGTTCTCTAGATGGTTTAGATCTCAGCCTTGGCTGGAGCTACACCCTTTTAAGGTGCAGACACAGAGACTCTGCCCCAGCCCCTCTCAGAGATGCTGTCATAGGTTGCAGGAATAGCTTTATGAAGCCTTGTCGCCTTGGTTAGGAGTTGCTTTGGTCATAGGCATCTCAGCCAAAATTATAGTTTAAGTTTGGCAATTTCATGAAGATCTTTGTTTCTTAATTTTAATTTTCCCCAGTCTTTATTTTTTAAATTTTAATTAAAAAAATTAAAATATATATAATATATATATATATATATACACATACACACACACACACATATATATATATATATGTCTTGATTTTTTTTTAAGATATAAGCTACCTCAAATCCTATGTAGAATGGAGGGGTGGAAAGGATGAAAAAAGAAAAAGCAAGCAAGAAAGAACTCAATCAAGAAAGAGAATGTATCTTTCATTTCCATCACTAGAGTATTCTTCCCAGAATATGTCTTCTTATCACAATTTATGACCTAGCCTCTTTCCTTTAGTTTTGTCATTTTATTTATTTATTTATTTTTTTATGAGAGAGTCTCACTTTAGTTTCATCTTCAATACCTTAGTACTTAACGGTGTGTTCTATTCCTAAAGACTCTATTGCATAAGACAAGACAATGTTCTTGGTCCCACTTGAAAAGTAGCAAAGCCCTTGTTCTCCAGTGATACCTTCTGTAATTTGGATGTTTTGGAGGCTGGTGTCCTGAGAATTAAGAAGTGTTTAGAATTTCTAACAGCACACGGTAAGACCCAATCCTGGCCAATGAGGATCCATCAATCAGCTTCAGAAAGTGAGGCAGCCCTGTGAGTTGCCTGACAGATGTGGACAGATTTTGATGGGAGTTCTGAGGCTAACAATGATGCATTTCTTTTTTCTTTTTCTTTTCTTTCTTTCTTTCTTTTTTTTTTTTGAGACAGAGTTTCTGTTGCCCTGGATAGAGTGCTATGGTGTCATAGCTCACAGCAGCCTCAAATTCCTGGGTTCAAGTGATCCTCCTGCCTCAGCCTCCTAAAAAATGGGACTATACATGCCCACTATGAAGCCTGGCTAGTTTTTCTATTTTTAGTAGAGATGGGGTCTCGCTCTTGTTCAGTCTATCCACCCACCTTGGTCTCCCAGAGTAGCATTGATGCATTTTAATTTCAGGAGATTGAGGAAGTCTCAAGAGTTGAACCTTAAAGAATATGTTTGAAGAGACCTTCATCTTTAATTTTTTGAGTCCTCATGTACCTTTCTCAGGCCTTTAACACCCATAGTCAGCTCTCAGGGTTGCATGCTCATACTGACGCCAGTACAGCTCTGGGTGGCACAGGTACTTCCTTAGTGACATATTTCCATGGTGAGCTCAGTTGAATTCTTAATCTGGCTACCAGGTGATTGTCTTTCTCTTGCTACTCCTATTCTTTTCTCCCCATCTTTCTCACTGTTTCTTATCTCTTTTTTCTTTGACTGTGTAAATTTGCTGACTTAGGAAACCTGGGAGTGTTTTCTTCAGCACCACCTCCATCCCCTGGAGTCAGGTTCAGACAGCCAGAGACTCCCTGACAAAACAAGAAGGAGCCATTCGCTCCAAATTGGAAAAACATTTGTGTGTTGGCTTCGGCATCTGGGAAACCTGTGCAAGCCTTTTGCTTTGGGATGAAGGAGCAGAGTGAGAAGAAGAGTTGGGGGTGGGAAGAAGAAAACACAGGTGGCTTCCGGAGCTGCCTCAGAAGCTAAACACTGGGGCTGAGTGTGAGTCTGTTTTTGCTGGGAGAGACAGACAGCTCCACATAGAGGGCTGTAGTTAGAAAAAGAGAACTAACTTGAGCTCGAAATTTAGCTGTTTTACAGCATACGTTATGTGTGTTGTACTTTTTTTACTGCCAATTGGGCAAGAAGGTGTTAGGTACTACGCCCAGCTGTCTTTTTTCTTCATTTTTTAAAATTTCAGGTGACTATAAGGGTACAGAGCACTAGGTTATACAATTTTCACGTGACAGGTAAAAACCAGTGTTGCAGTTGTGTTCTACATCCAGGGAGTGTGCTGCATATCCATGCATTGTTCCCTTCAGGTGAGAAGCTACTGAACCCACTCCCTCCTCTGCCTTCTTGATTTTCATTGAGATTTTCTGTCATGTGGGTCTGTGATTGTTAATCTCCTAGTTTCAAGTTGGTATCAAGTATCTATGATGCTTGTTTTTCCAAACTTGTGATATGTAGGAGAATGTTCTCCAAATCTATCCAGATTGTTAACAAAGGATGCAAAATCTTTATCTTTTGTAAGAGATGGATAGTATTCCATGGTATATATATACCACAGTTTATTAATCCATTCATGTGTTGACAGGCACTTGGGTTATTTCCACATCTTTATAGCAGTAAACAGAGCGACTATGAATATTCTAGTTCAAACGTCCCTGTTGTAAAATGTCTTTTTCTTCATTTGAGTAGCTGCCTAGTAGTGGAATTGCAGGATCAAATGGTAGACCTACTTTTAGTTCTTCCATACTTCTTTCCACAGAGGCTGTACTAGTCTGTAGTCTTACCAACAGTGCATGAGCGTGCCCTCCTCTCCACACCCACAGCCTCGACTGTTGCTTTGGGACCTTGTGATGTGGGCCATTCCCCCTGGAGTTAGGTGATATCTCAAAGCTCTCTTGACTTGCATTTCTCTGATAATTAGGGATGATGAGCATTTTTTCATGTGTTTATTGGCCATTCTTCTGTCCTCATGAGAAAAGTTTTCTTTATGTCTCTTGCTCAGTTTCTAATGATTTTATGGTCAAGGACGCTATTGGAAGACAGCTTACACCCAAAATGTGGTGGAGCAACTTGAATATCTTAATAGGAAATGGATAAGGAATGCCCTATAGCTTCAGGCAAAAGTCATATCAACCCTTTTGATTTCAGTGGGATACAGGCAGAAATTCACATCTCACAAGAATTTCTCTTGATTTACTGGAAATCTTCAAGTGGCATGGGCAACACTAATCCTGTTACTCCTTGTTCAAGCACTCAGACAGACTTGTGGTATAAGCTCTGCTCAAGGCATCGTGACAGGAAATGCCTGCCCCAGTCAGCCGGCATTCCCATTGTGTACGTATTTAGCAAGGGTGACTATTTACCAAACAAACCTTAAGTCCATAGTGTATCCTGTAACCAAGACACACTTAAGGACTCTAAACATGCCTACCACCCCTCAATTCATTCTGTGTCCTCACGGCCACATGCTTCAATAAAATCCTACGTGCATTTACCTAAACTCAGAGAAAAGGGGAGGTACCACACAATGTGTTGAAGTCTGTGAGCCAAAACAGACTTCGAGGAGCCTTGTGCACCAGAAAATGAGGAGAGGTTGATTAGCTTGCTTGACGTCACTGGGCTCCTGTAAGAAGCATGTTGCCAGATAAGTTCTTTAAAACAAAAAAGAGAAAACCAAGGTGGCCAGTAAGCCCCTTGGCATCCTTGCTTTTTATGTCAGAAAAAGCCTAACAATTTCTACTTTGACCTGTTTTCAGACTTCCAACCATTTTTGGAATCCTGAGAACCATAGGACGCTGAGTCTGTTCTGCAAATGAACAAAGTGTTCTCGTCTAAATTAAAGGACAAATCACTTAATAGAAAAAATATAAGTGAAACAAAGAAAAAAAACCTATTGAGGTAAAAACAGCACTTTTTTTTTTTTTCTGTAGGGAAATTTGTGCTTAATAGCAGGCCAGGCACTCATGGCCTTTCTCTCAGGCCCACTTCCCCCTCACTTTTGGAATGGCATTCTGTCAACTGACAACGTCTTCCTTTCCATTCCCTTCCTCAGACAGTTCCCATCTCTCTTGAACTACTAATTCCTCTTCAGTTTTCAAGAGTCAAGTATCTTCTCCAGGAATCTTTTTCTTCATCCTCTCAACTTCCCAGGTCTAGAACAGGGTCTCCTGTCCTCAGCTTTCTTCCATAGTCCTGCCCTGCCCTGCCACGTCTTTTCTTTTGGTTTGGAGGAACTGTTGCATGCATCTCCACGTCCACAGAGCTTTACACAGGGCACACAGCAGGTCTTCAGACAGTGTCTCAGAAGAGGAAGACTCTCAGATAAAAAGTGTTTGAAGTCTGGGTGGCGCCTATGGCTCAAAGGGGTAGGGTCCAATATACCGGAGGTGGTGGGTTCAAACCTGGCACCAGCCAAAAACTGCAAAAAAAAAAAAAAAAGTGTTTGAAGTCTAGAAGACCAAAAAAGGCATGCAGAAAGTAAATGAAGATTATAAGATTTTTTCATCAAAGTCTGATACGCTAAAAAAGTTTACAGAAAGTATGTAAGAAAGGACAAAGCACAAACTCAGGATCCAAACAGGGTGAAGATACAAATAGATTCAAAAGGGCTTTAGAAAAATTGATGGATGTCACAGCATAAAATGCTGTTTAAAAGAAATAGAAATGTTGAGAGGAAATTCCAGAACCTCAAAAGGAAATGTGAATGTGGCTCCCTTTCCTGATAGATGCCACATGGAGCAGTGTCAGAGATGGTGGGTGGATGGGATCGGTAGTTACTGTTGCTGAGAGTGTGAAGTTCCCTGGTCTATAGAAAAAAAGAGCAGGGACCACTGTGGCCCCTATTGGCCAGAGGAGAGTGCCCCGTCCCTCCCACTGGAGTTCTGTTCCTAAAGGCCACACTAAAGCACTCTTCTCCATCCTCCCTCTGAGCTCCTGGGCCTCTGTCTTCTCCTCTCTCTCTTCCTGAGCCGGCCGCCAGCCCTGTCAAAGGCTGTGCCAGGATCCAGCTCTGGCTCTGATGAGTCCAGACCACCAGGATTCACATTAATTTTCCCATTGCTAAGTTTATAGTTTATATTTGGTTGATCAGAGAAATATGTGTGATGTGGGTTGCTGGCAAGTAAATCTTTTTTTCCTTCTCTCTTTCTTTAGTGTATTTTTTTTTTTTTTTCAAACTATTTTATTCCTTCCTCTAGTCCAAAAGAAACTCCCAGTTCTGCTAACCAGCCCTACCTCATAGCAGCACTGAAGTCAGATACATGAGATGGTCTACAGACATCTTCTTTGTTCATCTGGCTGCCAGACCCAGTGGAGACATGGCTCCCATCTTTGATTTGTCTTTGAGGATTAATCACATTTCGTGTTCTCTTGCATCTTATTTTTTTTTTTTCATATTTTTAATTGGTTCAAGCCAAGAAATTCCTGAAGCCTTAGGCCAATTCATCGCAAATCATTTTATGACATTGCAAAATGGTTTCTTTTTATTTATTTTTTATTGTTAAATCATAGCTGTGTACATTTGTGCAATCAAGGGGTACAACGTGCTGGTTTCATATACAATCTGAAATATTTTCATCAAACTGTTTAACGTAGCCTTCATGGCATTTTCTTAGTTATTGTATGTTGACATTTGTATTCTGCCTTTAGTAAGTTTCGCCTGTACCCATTCTATTAATAAGATGCACCGTAGGTGTGGCCCCACCCATTACCCTCCCTCCACCCTAACCTCCCCCCTCCCTTCCCCTTCCTTGGCCTTTTCCCCATATTCTTGTGCTATAGTTGGGTTATAGCCTTCATATGAAAGCTAAAATTTACCTTCATAGTAGGGCTGAGTACTTTAGATTTATGGAATGGTTGCAAAAATAGCATGGAGTCAACATATATCTTTCATTCAGCTTCTCCTAACAACTTTCATGTTAGTATAATTATCAAATCAGGAAAGCAACACCAGATTTTCTGCCAATGTTCTTTTCCTGTTCTAAAGGATTCAGTCTAGCATCCCACATGTAGTTTTTTTTTTTTTTTTAATAGACTTTATTTTTTTTTTTAGTTGATGCATGGTAATTGCATATATGGAATACAGAATACAGAATGATATTTTAATACATGTATACCATTTGTTAATGATCAAATCAGGGTAATTTAGCATATCCACCTCAAACGTTTATTATTATTATTATTTTTTGTATTGAGAATATTCAAACTCATCTCTTCTCGCTTGTGAAAATATACAAAAAATTATTAACTCTATTCACCCTTAAAAACTTAACTCTAAGACTCCAAACTATAAAAATACTATAAGAAAACGGGAAAGAAATGCTTCAGGAGATTGATCTAGGCAACAATTTTATGGGAGAGACTTCAAAAGCACAGGCAACAAAAACGAAAAGAGATAATTGATGTTATATCAAACTAAAAAGCTTTTTCACAGCAAAGGAAACAGTCATCAGAGTGAAGAGACAACTTGTAGAATGGGAGAAAATATTTACACACTATTCATCTGACAAGGAATTAACATGTAGAACATACAAAGAACTTAAACAACTCAATAACAAAAAATCCAAATAATCTGATTTAAAAATGGACAAAGGACATAAACAGACATTTCTCGAATGAAGATGCATAGATGACTAGCAAGTATGTGAAGAAATGCTCAACATCACTAATCATCAGGGAAATATAGATCATAACAAGATGGCAAGCATCTCACCCCAATGAGAATGTCTGTTATGAAAAAGACAAAATAGTAACAAATGCGGGGAAGGTTGCAGGGAACTCTTAAACACTGTGGGAATGTAAAGTAGTAAAGTCCTTATGGAAAACAGCATGGCGGTTTCTCAAAAAACTAAAAATAAAATGACTGTGTGATCCATCAATATTACTATTAGTTATTGATCCAAAGGAAAGGGAATCAGGATATGTATTTTTTTTTTTTAATTGGGATACAGAGTTTGCTATGTTGTGTAGGCTAGATTTGAACTCTTAGACTCAAATGATCCTCCTGCCTCAGCCTCCTGAGTAGCTCAGACAATAGGCTTGTGCTGCTGTGTCTGGTTAAAATCAGTATATTGAAGAGAGATCTGCACCCCCATGTTTATTGTACCACTATTCATAATAGCTAAAATATGGGATCAATCTAAATGTCCATCAATAGATGAATGGATAAAGAAAATGTGGCATATAAAAAATAATTGAACAGTACTCAGCTATAAAAAGAGACTTTATTTTTATCTGTAGGTTCACAACAAAACTGAATAGAGAATACATAGTTTCCATATACACTCCCCACTCATGCATAGCTTCCTCTACTATCAACATCCTGCACAAGAATGATTCATTTATTAACATTCAGTGAACCTACACTGACACATCATTATAACCTTGTGAAGTGCAGACTGTGAGGTGGCAGAACCCCCACAGGTCAGGAGATCCATTCAAGGAATGACCCCCAAACTGTTTCTCCTCCCTTCCTAAAACAATAGTCCTTTCTCCTTGCTCTTTCTGCCAGAAGTCACGTAGCTTCTGTAAACTTTCCTATCTTTTGCCTAAAAGCACATAGTCTTCTCTTCCTAAAATTAATCTTTACCCATGTACTAAGATTCACGTCATTAAGAATGTTGCTTATGGTGAAACCCCTTTAACTTATCCAGTTACTTCCCCTCAACCTTGCAAGTTGAAAATATTCCTACTTGCTTTCCTTGCTGATTTGCAACGTTGTTAATATATGCAACCTTGTTTAGGTACTATGTAAATAAAGCTGTTGACACTGTTGGGTGCTGGCTACAGTCATCAGTTACACCCACATCTCCCGATCCTGTCTCTTTGTTTTGTGCAATCTGTGTCTCCTGTGTGATTTATTTTCTCAGTTCCCTACTATTCCCCCTCTGGTTCATTTACTCTTTACACTGGCTCTGGTTCAAGAAGTAACCCAAAGTCTATCATTTCATTAGGGTCCTTACTTGTTGTAGTACATTTTATGGGTTTTGACAAATGTGTAATGCTATGTATCTACCAGTATTGTAGCATAGAGAGTAGTTTGCTCTAAAAATCCTTTGTGCTCTACCTATTAAATCATCCCTCACTTCAACCCCTGGCAGTCATTGATCTTTTTAATGTCTCCATAGTTTTGCCTTTTCCAGAATATTGTGAAGTTGAGCCACAGGTGCTGCCCTGAAGTTGTTATGTTTCCTTTTCAGATTGGCTTCTTTCACTTAGTAAATACATTTAATGTTCCTTTATGTCTTTTTATGACTTGATAGCTCATTTCCCTTTAGCACTAAGTATGTTCTGTTCTCTGGATATACCCCAATCTATCCATTTACCCACTGAAGAACATCTTGGTTGCTTCCAACATTTTGGCAGTTATGAATAAAGCTGCTGTGAATATCTGTCTGTGTACAGATTTTTTGTGGATGTAAGTTTTTACCTCCTTTGGGTGACTACCAAGGAACATGATTGCTGGATCCTATGGCAAGAATATATTTAGTTTTGTATTAAACTACCAAACTGTTTTCCAAAGCAGCTGTACCATTTTGCATTTCCACCACCAATGAATGAATGAGAGTTCCTGTTGCTCCATATCCTCACCAGCATTTGGTGTTCTCAGTGTTTTGGATTTTCACCTTTCTAATAGGTGTGTAGTGATTTTTCATTGTTGAATTAATTTGCAATTCCTGTTCTTTTTTTTTTTTTTTTAAAGACGGAGTTTCATTTTGTTGCTCTCCGTAGAATGCTGTGGTGTCACAGCTCACAGCAACCTCCAGCTCTTGGGCTTAGGCAATTCTCTTGCCTCAGCCTCCCCAGTAGCTGGTACTACAGGTGCCCGGCTATTTTTTATTGCAGTTTGGCTGGGGCCAGGTTCAAACCCACCACCCTCGGTCTATGGGGCTGGCGCCCTACTCGCTGAGCCACAGGAGCCACCACTAATTTGCAATTCCTAGATGACATATGATGTTGAACATTTTTTCATAAGCTTATTTCCCATTCATGTATCATCTTTGCTGAAGTGTCTGTACAGTTCTTTTGCCCATTTTTCAATCAAAATTGTTTCTTTTCTTATTTTTGAGTTTTAAGAGTTGTTTATATATTTTGAATAATTATTCTTTATCAAATGCATCTTTTCCAAATGTTTTCTCTCATTATGTGGCTTACCTTATTTTCTTGGCCCACATTGCATTTTTGTTGCTGTCTCCTTGGTATTTTATAGTCTGCAACAGCTTTTAAGTCTTCCCTTTCTTGATCTTAACATTTTTGAAGAGTACTTACCAGTTATTTTCTAGTTTGTATCTCACTTTGGGTTAGTTTGACATTTTCTCATGATTTGATTGAGATTATGCATGTTTGTTAAGAATGCCATAGAAGGAATGATATGTCCTTCTCAGTGCATCATATCAGGTAATATATGATATTGATGTATCTGATTACTGGTGGCATTAACCTTGATAACTTAACTGAGATGGTATCTGCTGAGTCTGTGTACTATTAATTAGCCATTTTTCCCTTTGTAATTGATAACTGTCTTGAAGCAGAGTTGTTAGTCCTGAAACTTCACATTTGTTGGTGGAGTTTACCTGCAATAGTTATTTTTCTGGTGTTTGTCTTATGGTAGTTTTGTATTTCTCTCATTACATCTATATTTATGGTTTTTTTTTTTTCTGAAAGGAAGGGCTGCTCCTTCTCCTTCATGTATTTCATATTTAGCTATTTATTAATATCAGTATGGACTAGTGAAGTTTTATCTTTTTGTGTGTTATAATCCATTCTATCATTTTTTATCGGTCAAATTGTTCCATAGAGCTGTTGTATTTTTGAACTAATAAGTGAATTTCATTTAAATTAAAAAAGCTTATTTTTAGGTATTGATTTTACTGAAAAATTAAGTAAACCATTTTGGTTTCTGTTTCAGTTAGTATGCTGATAATGCTTTGTTGCTGTCATTACTTCTGATAGCTTTTAGTTTCTTGACTTACATCTTTCTGGTTGTTTTTATCTATAATCTTAACTCAGACTGCTTATGTTTTATCCTGGTGAGATGGAGGTGATAGCCTCTCTGTATAGGGTGAAAATTATTCTAATATGCTTTTTAAATTTCATTATATGATATTAATTATTTTAATTTTACAATTATTCCTACAGGCTTATGGGTACTTAGGAGTGCTTTATAAAGTGAAAAATATTAAACAATGGACTCTAAGAATCAGTGGAGCTTCTTATCCACATTTTTAGAAGAAAATTAGAGAGTAAAATATTAATACTTATTGATTTATACTGTGGTATAACAGGTTTTCTTGTGCTTCTGATGCTAACTAAATGATGCACGGTATAGAGAAATTTTAATGATTATGATAACTTGTATTTTTATAAACCAATATATTATAGTTGTAGTAATATCCCAAATTAGAATTTTTTCTGAATATTCCGAGCTGAGATTATATTGTATTTCTGTCTCTTTGTATTTTCTAGATAGGTTTTTAAATAGGTTTAAATGATCCTTTTATCCTTGGAAGAGAACTGAAAACCTGAAAGAATGTTATTCATAAGTTGTGGAAATCATACATTAAGGAAGATTTTCATATATGATTTGTTGAACCAGTTGCATTACTTTATAACCATATCTGGTAAATAAAGTCATGATGGCTGACATAGATTCTGAATAAATTAATTTGAATAAGTTAGTATTAATGTACTGTTATCTAAGACAAACTAATTCAGTATGATTTATGCTGTTTTTGTAAGTTCAGGAATTTCCTTTTAATGCTTATTTTGAATTAGAATACCTAGGTTAAATGGTGAAATACTTATCTCTTAGATAATTTAAACTATTATTGTTTGGGCCACATCTATGGTGCATATTTTTATCTATAATAATAATAAAATAATAATAATAAAAAAAAAAAATAAACTATTATTAATTGATTTTCACTCCAGTTGAGAGAGATAAAATATTGATTATTTATAAAATATCTCTTTCATTGCTATCATCTCACATTAATCCATCTGTAAAAAAGAGCAAAATTTATTTCACTGCTGTGGGCATTTTCTCATTTTACTTAAATGTCACATTATAATATCTATATCCCATAGACTTCTAGAAGTTACCTAGAAGGTCATTTACTCTAACCTTTCTTATAATTAAGAAGTCACACTTTTAGCTTCTAGGACAGATATCCAGGCACTAAATACTATAATGTTGAGAATATGACCCCTCTCAGGATAGTTCATTTTATTGTTTTATATTCTCTCCTTCTCAGAAAACTTTTTATTTGACCTATAAGCTCCTCGATGAAAGAAATTGTTTTATTCATCTTTATATCCCTGACACTGACTTGGACATAATAATATAGTAGGTACTTATTGCAAATTGTTAAATTGAATTGAGTGGTAATTTACTTTCTTGTAACTTTCCACACTGATTTTAATCTTATGGATCAATGAAGAACTGTGTTTTTTTTCTGTTTGGTAGGCTTTTACATATGTGAATACCACCATTATGTCTTTAGTCTTCTCTAGTCACTAAGAGAATTTGTAGATCTCTAACTTAGTTATCCACTGGGATAGTTTATCATTCACTCTAAAAATATCATGTCAAGGTTGGAATACAGCCTTTAGGTAAGATCATAGAGAGAGAGACCATTAATAGTGGATTAATGACTTCTTTCAGGCCATTAATGACTTATTTTATGTAAAGGCACTAGGCTAGGCCCTGTGAAGTCAAGAAAAATAAGAATTAGAAAACCATTCCTCAGATTCCACAACTTTGCAATGTCAGTTTTGCCTTCTGTTGAATTGTATTTTCTAGGTGATAATGGAGTAAAATTCAGTAATGCTACCAAATTATTATTCACACTACTTTGGATGTTTGATAATATCTTACATTTAACTCTTGGTGGTTTACTTAATGCTTTCACATGTGTGGTCACATTTAATCTTCAAGGTAGGTGTTATTATTCTTATTTTACAGATGGAAAAAATAACTCACCCAAAGTTATACAAGTGGTAAAGGAGCAGAACCTGAATTTAAATCTACATTTTTGTGTTTGCACCAGTTTTTCCCACTATACCACAACCACTTTTCCAGAAGATCTCATTTGAACATTTCTCTTGATTTGAAGTGATAAATGCCTGTCATGTTGATATTCCTCATTTACCCCTCTCATCTATTTTCTAATTCACACACCTCTCACAGTTACCAGAATCAATGTTACACTTCTTTCTATATTAACTACTATTTATATATTTAATTTGACAAAAGTACTAATCAGATTGTGCAGATTCTTCTCAGTTACTAAGGAAGAACTAATTTTTAAACACATTTTCAAAAAACAAAAAAAAAACACAAAGAAAATCATCTTTACATCTAAACTTGGTGTACATGGTAAGGTTTTGGAACTTTCATAAAGCAAGTTTTGATTTTTCCTAATGTCTTTGCTTTTCTCATGCTTCTGCAGCCTTGATACACTTGATTTTGATAAAATAGGTTGGAGTCATTAAACCTTTGTTCCTGTTTGTTGTGCATAGCTTGGTATGGTGGAATGGATTGAACCTCCTAAACGAGAACGCAAAGCAAACTATGCAGTGGATGCCTACTTCAGAGAGGCTTTGCGTGTCAGTGAGCCAAAGATTCCAAAGGTAAAAGTGCACAAGGCCAGTTTTTATGTCCTACTGTAGATTTCTCCTGTAATGTGGTCTATGATTCAGATTTACTTACATTATTGCCCAATTATAGTCCCTAAAATATAACAAAATAAAAAAGTACTTGATGTGGCCTACCCATATAAGTAGATTCCATTTTCTAAATTTTTCTTATATGTAAAAGAAATACTAAAAGCTAAGGATGTTCACTTCATGTATTAAAAATAAATGTATATATATAATACATTTTCTCCTCACAGGCTCCACGGCCTCCAAAACAGCCAAATGTTCAGGATTTTCAGTTTTTTCCACCACGTTTATTTGAGCTCCTGGAAAAAGAAATTCTCTATTATCGGAAGACAATAGGCTATAAGGTAATTTTTCAGTTTTTTAGGTTCAGTTTTTAGATTATATTTTGTAATATAATCTTACAAAATAATAGTCTATTAAGGTAGACTAGAAGGCATTCCATTTTAATGTGAGAGAGTGTAAAAGTAAATCAGTGATGTTTTCACTACCAAAGAGAAGGTTTAACTAGAAGTAAAGCATCAAACTACCGAATCACCAATATGATCATTATTAAAAAGAGATTAATGGTGAATTAGCTGATATTTCAAAATAGTAATAATAGCATTTTTAATAATGATAGTATTTCAATGGTTAAAAATATGTAGAAAAATAATAGGTATGTGTTTGAATAGAAGTGAATATTGATATAGGAAATTTCTGATTATTTCCCTCAACAATACCAAGAATTAGTATTTTTATATTAATTGCTCACAAGTTTATGAAATCTTTGTTGGTGTTTAGTAGATTGTGGTCACTTAGGTTTTAAAGATAATGATTAAACATGATAATGAATTACATAATTTTAAAATGATCTTTTGGGATTGAAAATTCTTACTCATATAGGAAGATAGGAACCTATTTATGGTGAGTGGAACTTAATATTTGTCACACTAAATTTACTGAGAGGATAAACCTACCAGTTGATTTCTGTACGTTTAAATTGACTTCGTAGTGGATAGGAATGCCCAAAGGTATAATAATCCCTAGCATAAAAATTATAAAAACATTCACACCACTATAATTTTTGTTAAGTTTTATGTTTTTATGAACCTAAAGCTATATTTTGGTGAAGGCTATGTTAACTAGTTTGATATAAGCATTCCAAATTGTATATAAAATCAGCACATCATACCCCATAAATGTATTAATGTACACAGTTATGATTTAATAGAAAAAAATTATTTTTTCAACCTTTATTAGAATTGTAACTTTGATTAATTACTTTGATTAGTAGCTATAACATGCCTAGCAAATCTCTGTTTATTTAAGATACTTAGTTAATCCCTATATATTTTAAAACTAGGGTGGATCTCTAGAGTCTTTCTACTATTTGTTCAGAGTGAAGTATTGCTATTTTGAATGAGGACAACAAAGAAAGCCTTTCTTGCTACTTATCCATCAAAATTAAAAATATATAAATAATCTGGGCATGGTGGCTCATGCCTGTAATCTCAGCACATGAGAAGCTGAGGCAGGTGAGTTGCCTGAGCTCACGAGTTTGAGATCAACCTGAGCAAAAGTGAGACCCCGTCTCTAAAAAAAAAAATAGCCAGGCGCTGTGGCAGGTGCCTGTAGTCCTAGCTACCTGGGAGGCTGAAGTAAGAGAATCGCTTGAACCCAAGAGTTTAAGGTTGCTGTGAGCTAAGATGCCATGGCACTCAACCAAGGGTGACCAAGTGAGACTCTGTCGCCAAATAAATAAATAAATAAATAAATAAAATAAATGAAATTATATATGTATAAATAAGGACCAAAATATGTAAGGGGAATATAAGTTGTTAGTTGTAATCTATTTAGGGAAATGTGATTAAATTTGAATGTATTTACACAATAGGACTAGATAAAATCGTTTTTAGGACTAGATAAAATCATTTTTAGGAAATTATACAAGAGTAAAGTATTAATGATTGAACATCAAGATCAGGCTTAAGAGTGAAAAACAGTGATATGCCAGAAGAAATAGGCAATTATAGGTTCAAAATGCAAAATAAAAGTGGTAAAATTCATAGTAAAGCAGTTAAGATTTTATGAGATAAACAAATACATAGCCTTTTATTAAGATTTATAATAATTTTGGGCTTAGAACATTATTTTCTGTTACTTTCACTAGCTCTTACTAGTGAGACTTGAAAGGAAAATTAATCGAAATGTTAGACCTTAGTAAAAAACCAAATGTTTATGTGGAATAAGTTCTTTAACATATACTTCATTTGATACCTAACAACCTCTTGAAATAGGTGTTATGATCATCTCTTTATAATAGGTGAGGAGACAGATTCAGAGAGTTTAAATGACCCTATTTCAGGTCACATAGCTAACAGGGTTGCCATGAGTGCTGGTCTCACAACCAAGTTCTTGGTATTCATATGCTCTGCTCTTTTCACTCAGACACTCTGGGCTCTTTCTACATGTGGTGTAACACTGCTTCTTTCTGTGGTCCTAAATAGGGACTGTGTTTATAGTGGTGTGGCATGTTGTTTGGGAGGTGAGCCAAGTGGTAGTCAAGTAGAGGCAATAAAAAAAAAAAAAAAACATCTCTGATGATATAACTGTTTATGCTCCTTCCTTGGAGATACAGAAATTTTTTTCCCTGTGATAATTACAATGCCCACCACATTCTGGCCACATCTTGGGTTTGAATATAAACAGTGCCTTTTATTACAGGCAGTTTGTGGTTAAGGGTGAGGTCTTTCAGTGACTCCTTGGGTGGTGGCCAGCTGGAAGGCAATAGGGGAGAGGAAACCTCAGAAGATAGAGGAATGAAAGGGCAGCTGCGAAGGGCAATAGAAAGGAGGAAGGAGGAGGAAAAAATGTAAGAATAGAGGAAAGGGATGAATAGGGAGAGGGAAGAGGACATGGAATTTGTGCTATTGTATTTTACTGTTTTTCTTATCTCCCAGGAAGAAGTGACAAGAGAGGGAGAATGAGTGAGAGTAAGACTTATTTTTTCATATAATACCAATTTATTAAGCACTGCTGTGTGCCAGGTGCTGGGCAAAGCACTTGGGATAAACTAGTGAATAAGACAGATGAGGTCCTTCACCTTCTGGAACTTAACATACATTTTAATGGAGGAGACAGACATTAAACGGGTATTATAGTGTAATGATACAATTACATGTGTAGTTTTATGCTTATAAAGAGTGCTATGAAGGTAACATAGGTATCTCACGTGGACTGGGAGATCAGGGAAGTGTTCCTTAAGGACATGTCACTTAAGCTGAGATTAAGAGATACAAATTAGCCATGTGAAGTGTGGGAGAGAAAAGCTGAGTCTGGGGCCAACTCATATGGTAAGGTCTTGAGGTGGGTTGGCGGATGACCCCTTTTGGGAACTGCAAGAAGGCCAGTGCTGCTAGGCAGTGGTGAGGAGGAAAGTGACTTGAGATGAGACTGGTGAATGGGTGGAGTCAGATCACATGGAGTTTTTATAGTTCATATTAATGAGATTGAGCTTCAGCTTTAGAGCAAAGGAAAACCATTCAGATGTTTTTAAGGCAGGGAAGTGGGTGGGTGGTAAATGATAATTGTAGAAGATACTTATTTAGTCCTTACTTGTGTTACTTATTGTTCCAAATTCTTTATAAATATTCGCTCATTATTCTCATAACAGTCCTGGAACTTCATCCTTATTTTACAGATGAGGAAACTGAGGCATAGAGAGGTTGAGTAATTCTCCTTGAGTAATTTGGTCAAGGTCATACACCTTGATAAGCGGTAAAGTATGATCAGATTTACATTTTTAAAAGATCACTGTGGTGGCAATGCAGAGAATGGCGAGTTTATCCAGGGAAAGCAGCCAGGAGGCTGTCGAAGTATCAAAATGAGGGAAGATGGTGGCAACTTGGACTGCGGTGGTGGTGGTGGTGGAAGGAGAACCAATCACCTCCTTGTAGCCTTGTGCTCTCTTCAGCCCCATCCAGGATTGCCTCTTATTGTCTTAAGACGGGCCTTGATCCTCCTTATGCGTACTTAGCTGAGGATTTACAAGACAAATAAGAATACATTCTGGATATTGGTTCTTTCTGAACCTTGTTTCTTCCATTCTTTACCAGGAACTATGGACCTGAGCTTAAGGTGGGTTCTATAATTGGGTGAGTTACATGCTTGAGTTTAGAGTATAGACAGATCAGCATGGCATGTTAATCATCTGAAAAAGCTTCCTTTCAAGGATAATGTGATATGTAACTGTTAGATGTGTCTTTTCAAGGGCTATCTAGCATTCTTTTTTTTTTTTTTTTTTTCTTCCCTATACCTTCCAAAAACTAATCAGGGCCACAAACTGAATGGAACACTAGTTTATCCTTACATGAACAAAGCAAAACTGCTATAGTGAGTGGAGTTACTTGGTACTGTGTATACACAGTCAGGTTCTCAAAAAGGGAGAACCTCAAAAAAGTTAAATGATTGATAGCCAGAAAGAGATAGGTGTTGTCCATAGCTGGGGACACTGTGGTTCATTGAAATGTATTATGCATTTTGAGTCCCCAAAGTGTTATTCTGTAGTGATTTTGGGTGAGGTTATTGAAGAACTCACTAGTTTTGAAGCAGTTGGTAAAGGGTGCTTTCCTTGATGGCGTGCTTATTTGCATTTTTTATTTTTGGTTTTATTTTTTCCCTCTCCACATATTCTGCACCAAGTCACAACAGCATTGCTGATGAAATCTGTTAGTTAAAGGTTTGTTTTTTTATTTGATAAAAGTGTTTGTTTTGCCCTAACCACTTGGTGGACAGCAGTGTATTATGTGCCCATTTTTCTTGCTGTCTAAACTTTGATCTTGCAAGTTAGGCATTTTCAGAAGCTTCATTACCCTTTTGACTTAAAGGAGTTCTTATTTAATGCAGTTAATAACTTGTGCACTAAAATATTTAAATTGGAAGGGGATAACATAGTTGAAATTTTAAGTACAGCATAAAAAATCCAGAGTATCTCGAAGTTCCACAGAATCTAAGACTTGGAGTGAAGGAGTTTTGCCATATTTGAAGCCGAAGAAAGCTGTACGACATTCTGACATTTATCCCCAATAAAAGATTCTTTAGGGACAAATATAAACATTTGACAAATGGAGGAAGTTCTGTAATATTTGTGAGTTTTGGTAATGTGTCATTGTAAGCCACCTATTTTGCAGTAGTAGAACTAAAATACGGTGAGCTGATTTCAGGTTACTGCCTTCATTTTGTGCGCTGTCACATTTAATTCCGTATTCCATATTTCTGTGATATGCTTGCTAAACTTCTAAGAAACAAGGCCAGAAAAAGTTTTTACTACTTCATAGAACACATCTCTTAGTCACAAATTTCTTAGGGTCTAACTAGACATTCAAATTATAATTGAGATTTTTCCTTTTAAAAAATAACTTTTTATATATGTCACTGGGGACCATAATAAGACACAGAATATGAGTACTTCAGATACCTGTAGGCATCTGTTCAGCTTTATTGGTCTATAATTGGTCTACTTAATTCTTATATAGCAATTTGAAATCATTCCAAGAAGCCTAGTGCTGATAAGAACCTCATGAGGTAAAAAATGAAATGTCTTTTTAAAATGATGAATATTAAGGAGGAGATATTTTTGTATGAAGAAATAAAGGAATTGAGAACATTTTATTCATTTTTATTTCTAAATATTTTAACAGCTATGTATTTGAGTAATATCTAGAATTAAAATACTAAACATAGCACTAATGAAATTATTTTTAGGTTTTGCTATTAAATAATATGACCAGTGGATGTGGGAGAAATTGCAGTAGATTCTAAAATCTAATGGTATTATAAAATATTCTGAGTTTGCTTTTATTAGAAGTTCAAAGGGGAAATTTTTAGTATTGAGGGTAGCTACATGGGAATAAACATTTTATTTTACTTTGTGTGGGTATATTATCTATTTCCTGTCAGAAATTAGATTTTTAAAAACTATTTTATTTTAAAATTGTTAACATGGAAATTTTGAAGATATTTGATGGAGCTATATCTCAAGATCAAAGAGGTTTTTCTCAATTAAGATTAAAATCTGAAGCCAAAGTAATTTTATATACCAGAAATTTAAAAGGGTCTGTTGAACTTTTTAAGCTGTGTCTTTAATTTTTAAAAATGTATCATGAAAAACTTTTAAACATATAAAAATGTTGAAGTAATTGTACAGTGAACACACATATACATAACATATATATTGTACAATTTGCATCTTACTGTGTTTATTTTTTATCTATTTTTGCATTTCTCCAGCCCTCTATCATATGCATTTCAAAGTTGTAGACATAAGTTTTACATTTACATTTTACTCAGAAACACTTCAACATACATATCATTAGTCAGAGTCCAGTATTTATTTATGATTCTTTTTAAGGGTAAAATGTATAAAGTGAAATGTATAAATCTTAAGTATATTATTGTTCAGTATATTTTGACAGGTGCATATACTTATATAACTCAAACCCCTATGAAGATAAAGAACATTATTGTCACCCCAGAACGTGCCTGTGCCTCTTCCCAGTTACCATATGTACTTCAGAGGCAGCCATGGTTCTGATACTATTTTCTTCCATAGATTAAGTTATTTTTTTCCTAGGATTTATCATAAATGTAATTATATAGTATGTGTAAGGCTTATGTTACTTGGTCTGTTGTTTTAGAAGTTCAGCTGTATTGTCCCATTTATCAGTGGTTCATTCCTTTTTATTCCTTAGCATTATTCCATCGTATGGATGGACTGCAGTTTGCTTCTCCATGCTTTTGTTGGTATACAGCTGTCTTCTGGTTTTTGGCTATTATGAGTAAAGACACTGTGAGCTTTCTTTCTAAAACTCTTTGTATAAATGTGTTTTAATTTCTTTAGGTAAATACTTAACGAATGAAATTGGTATGCCTATAATTTTCAAATTGAATCTAGCTATTAAAAAGTTATTTTTAATGATGCTTATCATTGGACTACATTTCATTTTTAATTTATGCTTTTTTCCCATTTCCATTTGCCGCCATCCTAGGATCTTACCTCATTTATGAATTGTAACAGTTTAGCAGGTTCTCTTGCCTCTAGTAGCTTTACTACTTCACTCCATCCAGCACAAGACTTTTGTGCATTAGCTTATTAAGTATGAAATGTCTAATTTACTTAAGTACTAAGTTTGACAGGTGATAGCTCTGACATTTCACTTTGACACTTCTTGTTTTATTTTTATTGTTAAGATAAATCCTCGGGCTTTCAAACACACATTTTGGCTTGTGATTATCTTTAAAAAAATTTTTAGAGCAATTTTTGTGAAACCATGGGTAAGTAAAAAAATCCTTTTATTTTTTTAATATGAGTTCTGTCTTGGAACCAATGCAGTGCAGACAGCTCAAAATATCAACAAAGGGTTTGGGAAAGATGTGACTAATGAATGCACATACGCCGATGGTTTGCGAAGTTCCATTCTGGTGATTTTAATCTTGAAAATGAGCCACATGGGCGACCTGACACCAAGATGAATAATGATGAGCTGAAAGCTGCAGTGGAAGCGAATCCATCTCAACCTACACATGAATTAGCACCAAGGTTTGATGTTATTATTCCAACAATATTGGACCATTTGAAACAAATAAGCAAGGGAGGTGAAGGTAGATGGGTTTCACAAGAATTAAATGAGCTCCAGAAGAGAAATTATCTCAGAACTTGCCTTTCTTTGTTGTTATGACATAAAGGTGAACCATTTCTATACTGTATTGTTACTTATGATGAGAAATGGATTCTTTTTGATTATCTCAAGCTTTTAGCACAATGGTTGGATAAAGATGAAGTGCCAAAATGCTAATGGTATCTGTTTGGTGGTCCAATGCTGCTATTATTATCCACTATAGCTTCATGAAACCTGGTCCGTTGATTACAGCAGATGTCTTCTGCAACCAGTTGAATGAAGTAATGAGGATGATTGCTGAGATTAGTAAATAGAGACAGGGTGATCCCCTTGTAAGAAAACACTGTTGCACAAAAAATGCTGTTCAAACTTCAGAAACTGGACTCGTAAACTCTCTGTCATCCACCATATCCACCAGACCTTGTACAAACTGACTACTGCTTCTTCCAGGTTTTGAACCACCTTTTTTTTTTTTTTTTTTAAATTATTTTAGACAGAGTCTCACTTTGTTGCTCTCAGTAGAGTGCTGTGGCATCATAGCTCACAAGAACCTCAAACTCTTGGGCTCAAGTGATTCTCTTGCCTTAGCCTCCTAAGTAGCTGGGACTGTAAGCACCTGCCACAACACCTGGCTATTTTTTAGAGATGGGATCTCACCTTGCTCAGTCTGGTCTTGAACTCCTGAGCTCAGGCAATCCACCTGTCTCAGCCTCCTAGAGTGCTAGGATTACAGGTGTGAGCCACCGCACCCAGCTTGAACCACTTTTTTTGAGGAAAACTATTCTATTCTCAACAAGCTGTGTAAAACACCTTTCATGATTTCATGGCCACTAGGTGTCCAGGCTTTTTCCCTGCTGGCATGAACAAGCTACCAGTAAGATGGCAAAACTGTATCAATAGTTGAGGCACATATTTAGATTAATTGTACTGGTTCTTGTTTGATATATAATAAGTTACACTTTTGATTCAAAATTGGACATTTCATATTTAATGACCTAGTTTCAAGGCCATTCACCTGGCCTTGTTTCTTATCCCTTCTCAGCGTAAACCCTCTATGTGCCTTCCTGCATGTTTCTGTCTTTATGCTTTTGCGCATACTTTTCCTAGCCTAGAATATTCTTTTCCTCTTCTGTGTCCCCCAAATCTTAAAGATCTTAAAGTCTAGCTAAGCATTCCACAACTTATTTTTGAGCTCCTTGTGAGCAAGGGCCATGTGTTAATACTATACTTCTTTTATATTCTAATCAGTACTAATCATAGTGGTAGGAACTTAGTCAGTGCATACAGTACATACGGACACTTAGTCATTACATACTAATTTGATTGCCTGATGACAAATAAACCTGGTTTTTCAGAATTTCTTTTTAATGCCCAGTTAGGGTTGATATTTGAAGAACTGTTGGACACGGTAGTTTAAAAAATATTTTAAGTTACAATGATGTAGTTCTAGACTCTGAAATGTGTATAACAATAGATGTGTTCTAATATGTTTTATATTATAATTACATTGTAATAAAACCACAAGTATCTGATACCCATAGGGAATGAGTCATTTGTGATATGTGTTCATTCTTAACAGTGGAAGACTCATTGCCAACCCTTTTATTTTCCTGTGCAATGGGATGATAGAAAATAAACTAAATGTGTTACATACCTGCCCTCTTAAATCAGTGTGCTGCACAGCAGATGCACATGGTGGTAGTATGAGGCATTGGGCTGAGAATCTTAGATTGTTTCTCCATACAATGAATGTTGTCTGAAATACTGAACCACACCGTTGGTATACGCTTATTGTGACACACTGATGCCCTTTGGGGGCATTTTGAGATACAGGTAACTGCTTGCTTCCTTGGAGAACTGAGCTACTATTTTCAGTCATTTGAACTTGAGCTCTCTTCTCAGTTGTCAGTATGTTTTTATCTCTATACTCAAAACACCATTCATAATTTCTTTTGGTCACTGCTACTGTAGCCTTTTTTTGCTGCACTGTTGGTCCCATCACAGAAGTTTTGTGTATACTACTACTTCCTTCCCTCTTACGTTCTCTATTTCCTCTTTTTTTTTTTTTTCTTTCTCATTATCTTGTCACTTCTCCCAAACTTTCCATTTTATATAGAAATACTCTTCCCTTATATACCCTGACAGGCAATGAAAGCACTCCTTTCTTTTTGCACATTGGATTGATCAGTGTTGGATAGAATCTTTAGGTACATTGCCACTTCTCCACCCTGTTCAATATTGCTGGGGAAATATGGGCTCTTTTTCTTTTACTTCGAACCTTTTTGTTTATTCTATGTATTACTATATAAAAAGGATATACTTTGTTCCACTCGAGACTCAGACCTGATATATAATGTGGCATTCATTACCAATGGGTTTTAACTCTGAAATACCATGTGGCATAAGAATGTTTTTTATTTTAGTAATATCATGGTAGCAGAAATGTGAAGAGGACCATGTGTCATTCTGGTTATGACTTTAATTACTTTCTATGGAAATAATTGTAAAGATTGAATATGTATATATGTGACTTTAATAATGAATTTTTCTCCTCAGTTTACTCTTAGCTCACCTCTTGATTTATAGGTCCCAAGGAATCCGGATATCCCCAATCCAGCTTTGGCACAAAGAGAAGAGCAAAAAAAGATTGATGGAGCTGAACCTCTTACAGTAGAAGAGACTGAAGAAAAGGAAAAACTTCTCACACAAGTAAAATATTTTAGTGGCTGAAATAGTTTTAGTCAACCAGTAGAAAAAAGAAAATATAGTTTGCACTTAACATTTTATTGTGTGGGCCTAGTGTTCTGATACACACCAACAAAACTCAAGACTATTTTGCAAACACAGATTTAGACAAAATATCCCTATTTTTAAAAATCCCTTTTATAGACTATACTCTTTTGGAAGTACTGGAAAATACATAATATGTAAAATATAAATGTCACTTATTAGAAATATGACATGTATTTACCAATTATAATGTTGGTGAATCCACATTTGAATCCTGAGAGACAATAATCATTAACATATTCTCAAACATTTAAATTTCTTTTGTTTATTGATATGAATTGTCCCCTGAAGTTATACTCTACTAATCTTTTATTTATGGAATAATTTCCTTTTAACCTTAGAATTTTGACAGTCATGAGAGATTTCTGAAACTTTTTAAGATGATCATTGTATAATTAAAAGCTAATAGTTATTAAGTTGGAAAGGTTTCCATTTGAACAAAATGCTTTGAAGTTATTGTTGCTTTTGTTAGTCTAATGAGTATCATACTTCAAAAAAATTGTAGAAGATATAAAAAAGTTTCAACTTTAAAGACCTTTGCAAAATAATAAAAATGTGTACCATATGGCATCACTTTAATATAGAAGGATGCCAGCAAGATTTATTTATTCAACAATTTTTTGAACAAGGTGCAAGGTACAGTAGTAATTATCCACATTAATTGTTGGAAGAGAGTTTTTATATTTATGTCGCTTATTATATAAGTCTTTGTTGTTATATGATTTTGTTACGTATGGATTTTCTCAAATTCCATTAATAATTTTTTTAGCCAAATGCTTAGAATTTACAAAGTTTAGTTTGCAAATATAATTGCAGTTAGCTGAATATTAGGACTTATCACAGAATAAAATGAAACAGCTAAATATTCATGTTTTATTTTCACAAACCCAACAATGACGTTATGGCCTTAGAATGCTATATGGCTTACCATATATTGCGGATGTACCGTATTATGTGAATATACTATCTCAGCTGAAATAATGCTTTGTTAGGAATGAGAAGTATAATCAATATTTTTTTGCCTTTCCTAGTAGTTGAATTCATTTTTTATCTTTCTCTGCTGCCTTATATAATCTTTTTAAAAAAATCATGGCTGTTCAAAGGAAGAAAATGTGGGGTCACCTGAAATCTTTATCAACTAAAAGCTAGAGATGGAGTTTTGCAATAGAGTATCACATTTACATGGGTTGGGACATTAGAGGTAGAAAACAAATTCTTGGTCTTATGATTTCACAAACATGCTAATAATGCCATGGAGATTTAAAACATCACATAAACTTTTATATTTTATTAAAGAAATTCAGTGGGACCAGTAATGTTCCATTTATAGAAATTCTATTTATGAATATAATTTAGAACATAAATTATTCATTTACAGTAGGTTAGATTGATATAATGACCTACAAATGAGTTTTTGTAGTCTCTTGATTATTCCTCAGTGTTCTTTTGATTTAATACATCCACATTCCTCTCTTTTAATTTACATGAGAACAGATCTGTGAAAAAATTAAATTACTGGAATATGAGGACTTCAGCATTTATGTTAGCATTTTATTTTAATGTGGTAGGCATCTATAAATGTGTAAGTAAAAACTATACAATATCTTAGAACTATAAATCAACTGTAAGTACTTATAGAGAAGCAGCTGTTTCTATAACAGCTCTCACTCAACTTTTGATACCAACATAAAAATGTGTGATTTTATAAGGAGGGACATTTTAAATCTTTTAAACACTTTTTAATGTATGATTATATAGAAATAAATAGGACAATACATGGATTTATTAATTAAACTTCTGTTGATGATGCTTAAATTTTTGTTTACAGGGGTTCACAAACTGGACTAAGAGAGATTTTAACCAGTTTATTAAAGCTAATGAGAAGTATGGAAGAGATGACATTGATAATATAGCTCGAGAGGTGGAGGGCAAATCCCCTGAGGAGGTCATGGAGTATTCAGGTTTGTATATAATTTGAAACATGATGTTTTATTTTAATCTTGTTCAGTTTTTAGTATCAAACCTTTGTTTAGAGCTCTTTTAAACTTTTATGAGTATGATGTTATGGAGTGCAGATTGTGAGGCGGCAAGGTCTCCATAGCCCGGAAGGTGTATTCAAGGCACAACCCCCAACTGCTTCTCCTCCTTTCCTAAAACAATAGTCCTTTCTTGATCCCTCTTCCAGAAGTCAAGTAGCTTCTGTATACTTTCCTATCTATTGCCAAAAAAGCACAGGGCTTTCTTTCCCTAAAGCTAATCTTTACCCCATGTACTAGTACTTACCCTCAACCTTATAAGATGAGGATGTTCCCACTCCTATTCCTTGCTGATTTGCAACATTGTTAGTACAAGTAACCTAGTTTAGGTACTATATAAATAAAGCTGTTCACATGGTTGGGTGTTGGCTGCAGTCATCAGCTGTAGCAGATCTCCTGATCCCATCTTCATCTCTTCTGTGATCTTTGTCTCTGGTGTGTTTTATTTCTTCATCCCCCACCATTACCACTTTGGTATGTTTACTCTTCACGTTGGCTCACGAAAGGTAGCGTCCAACCAGGGGCCAAAGTACGGGATAGTAGGTGCATGCAGGTGAGGGGATCCCCTGTGAGAAGAAAAGAGGAACTATGTAGTTTTTAAGTATTTGTTTTTTGGGGTAATCATCATTGGAAGTAATAAATTATAGGACAGTCAGGCTAAAAGGAGTGAGAACTCTTTACTCTAATGCTTAAGTCTATGTTAAAAATCCATGGCTGTCATATTCATGTCACCCAGTTAGAGCAGTTTCTTCGCTTTATTCAAGAAGTTTGTCCTTGGTTCCCTGAGAAAGGCATTGTTAATGCTGCTACCTGGAACAGAGTAGGGGAGAAACTGTGTTCTTATTATACAGCCAACGGACCTTCTAATGTTCATATTAATACTTTTGCTGTTTGGGGACTAGTGAAGGACTGTTCAGATCCTAATGATGAACATATGTGTCCCCCTTTTCAGACGATAAATGTTTCTCCAGAGCAGAAAGACCTAAGTATAATAAAACCTTTCCCCCTGAATCTCAACAAGAAATTGCAGAATGAGGAACAAAAGTATGATGAGGAGTGTTCCTCTTCTATTTCAGATGAAGACCCTGATCCCTCTGGGCTATTGATATGGCTGGACTTCATGTCTCCCCTCCATCCCACCTGCCCCCCCATTCTAAATTTCTATCATCACAACCTCCTTTTGTTATATCAGGGCAGACTTCCACGTTGCCTTTGCAAATGACTTTGGAACAAGCTTGTGCACAAGGAGAAGCAGTTGGGGGGTTGTTCCTTGGACGAACCTTCTGGGCTGTGGGGGTCTTGCCGCCTCAAAATCCATAGTCCACAAGATGAAGGTGAACGTATGAAAATACCGTGTAAGATTTATCATAACACAGTGAAGCTGAGGCAGAGTGGCTCCGCGAGCTCCTCTCCACTTTCCCACAGAGAAACCCTGACTGGCCGCTGAGGGTGAGCCACACACACGCCCTCATGCCCGGCGAGCCCGAGAGGTCATGATCATATGACAAAGGCTTTGCCATAGTTCGTCTTCCTCCCTATGTACATTCCATTTGCCTTCCTGTTTTTTTTGGCCGGGGCTGCATTTGAACCCGCCACCTCCAGCATATGGGGCCAGCGCCCTACCCCTTTGAGTCACAGCAGATTCTTCACAAGATGGCTGACGGAAGCCAGCTTTCCACAGAGGCTCCCATACGGAAGGAGAGTTAAAGGACAGAAATTTAGGAAGTAACCTGGTGGATTTGAGCTGTACCAAGAGAGAAGGTTGAAGAACACACATCAACCCCACTGAGGCGAGCTGCGACCCCAAGGATACAAACAAAAGGTACAAAATCCATCATCAAGCAGATGGGAATCCCCTCCCGCATGATAATGGCTCGGAGTGCCCCACAAACAAACGATCAAAGTTCAAAGGTCCTCCCACTACACTCCATGGAAGAGACCCTCTAAAAACTGTACCTACCTCCCCTACTAGGGTGCCACGGTGTTTTCCTGCCAGGCATAAAACTGTAGAAAACTGTGTATATTCTCTACCTGCAACTCTGAGCTCCCAACACTCCCCTTCATTCTCACCCTGAGGTCTGGAGGCCTGTCCCACAGGAGCCCAGATTCTTGGGTGATTTCTAGAGGGGTGTGGACAGGGCCTAAGCTGCAGCTGGTCAGTGCTGACTCTGGGGCACGGGCGTGAGGAGAGAATGGTCAGCTGAGAGGGAACCACACCGGAGTGGCAATGCCCCGAGATGCAGAGCAGCAGCCATCTTTTAACAACAATAGGGCTCACTCCCAGATATTCTGAAGCCATACCCCCTGTCTCCCTGGGCAACCAGAGGAGGCCGGGCATCTACTCAGGTGGCAACCACCACGGAAAAAATCTGGGATGGAAACACAGGCCCCGTGAGTAAAGGGTTTGCCTGAGGTGGTACCATCCTAGGTGGAGCGTGGAGACTAGAAACGCATGCGCAGAGCCAGGAAGTTCCCAGGGCAGGGCTGACCCAGAGGACTGCTTTACTGAGCTTAAGACACACCCGGCCCTCAGGGAATCGTCAGCCTAAAGACAAAGGAAGACAGGAGGCTAGAACTGACAGGTAATTGAATATAAACCTGCAGGAGCAAAAACAGGGCCTGAGGTGCAGCCTCTGGGAACTCAAAACATCTTGTCTTCTGTAGGGGAATTTAGCAGGGACAGAAACAAATTCCCACAAAGTTGTTCTGTTCTGTCAGTAAGATCAATCAGGGCGGGGCTGGAACTGAGTGAACACCCCCCAGCCTTCATCAAGTGCCCGAGGTTGTCAGGCCTCACCTCCCCCTGTTAGATAGAGGCAGAGCGTAGTGGCCTGGCTGAGCAGGAATAGATTTCCTTGTGATTCAGGCAGGTGCAAACACCTGGAGTATCTATTCACTACAGGCAACTGGGTCAAAGCCCTGCGGGACTATCAGTGACTGGGTGTGACAGAGGTGCAAGGTAGGGAAGGAGGCATCAGCTTTCCCAGACTGATCTGTTTGCTGAGTGGGTCCTCCTGACTCCACACAGCACTGGAGCAAGCAATATCATAGTCCCCAGACCCCTGCGATCCAGTTGCCAGAGACCTTTTAAACTCTCCCATGTGAGACAGGTGCTGACTGAGACAATTGATTTGGACCTTTTGAACTGAGCCAATTGCCCGAGGACTCTGCAGGTGGTGCCCTGGGTGTGTGGTTGTAGGAAGGTTTGATTTTCCTTTTCCAATTGTTGCCTGTGGGGGGTGGGGAGACTTAATTGCTGGTATTTCTCCACAGCAGAGACTTCTACCCAGAGTAACCGTTTGACTAGGGTCAAACAGACACCAGCTGAAAACAAGACAGAACCACTTAGCCCCACCACACCAAACAAGTCCTCACTTTCTCAGGCCATAGCACTGTATGGGTCCTTGACAAAGCTCCAGGGGTAAAAAATAAAACCGTGTAAAACAATCATGGGGCGGAATCAGCGGAAAAACTCTGTTAATATGAATAACCAGAATAGATCAACACCCCCCTCCCCCCAAGGAAAGATATGGCAGATGTAACTGAAGATCCCATTCATAAACAGCTGGCTGAGATGTCAGAAATCAAATTTAGAATTGGGATTGCAAACAAGATTAATAAGTTGGAGGAAAATTTGGAATTAGAAATTCGAGCAGCAATTCAAAAGTCAGTATTAGAAATTTGAGGAGAAATTCAAAAGTTGTCTCAAGAATTGAACAAATTTAAAGACAAAACCGCCACAGATTTTGACGCACTGAAGGAAAAATTTGCAGCCCTCAAAGATCTGAAAAATACAGTAGAATCCCTCAGTAACAGAGTGGAGCAAGCAGAAGAAAGGATTTCTGACATTGAAGACAAAGCCTTTGAACGCTCCCAAACTCTCAAAGAGGAAGACAAATGGAGAGCAAAAATGTATCATTCTCTCAGAGAGCTCTGGGATAATTCGAAGGCTAATATCCGCCTCATTGGAATCCCTGAAAGAGATGAAGCGGCCTCGCATGGCACAGAGGCCCTTCTCCATGAAATTATGAAAGAGAATTTTCTAGACATGCCAAGAGATTCTGAAATTCAGATAGCAGTTTCAGAACCCCAGCAGGACACAATCCCACTAAGATATCCCGCAGGCATATCATAATTAACTTTACTAAAGTTAATATGAAGGAGAAAATTCTGAAAGCAGCTAGACATAAGATATCCATTACCTACAAAGGGAAGAATATTAGAATGACTGTAGATCTCTCTCTGAAACCTTTCAAGCCACAAGAGGGTGGTCATTGACTTTTAATCTCCTGAAGGAAAATAACTTTCAACCCCGGTTCCTGTATCCAGCTAAACTGAGTTTCATTAAAGATGGAGAAATTAAATACTTTATGTCTTTTTTTTTTTTAATTAAATCATAGCTGTGTACATTAATGTGATCATGGGGCACCATAAACTGATTTTATAGGCCGTTTGACACATTTTCATAACACTGGTTAACATAGCCTTCTTGGCATTTTCATAGTTATTGTGTTAAGAC
>CAUYPK010079738.1:0-19771 GCA_963574355.1 Loris lydekkerianus | reverse complement strand
CCTTTCCCCCTTCCCTCTATTCTTGGGTTATAACTGGGTTATATCCCAACAATCTGAAACTGTTGATCTGTGATCTTCCAATCATTTCTTTATTCTTACACATAAAAATAAAAGCTTATTAAGAATTAGAATTGCTTGGGGATTTCCCTTCTTGAAGTCTCTTTGGGTAAGCAGAGTCTCTGGTTTTTTGTACTTGTTTCTGATGTGAACATTTTAATAACACATCCGGAGTGCTTTTGTTTTATGACTTCTAATCTAGACGGAAGTTCTCCCTTTGAGAGGTTTTTAAAGCAGATATTTTTAAGTGAGTGACTCTATGTCCATACGCATATTTCTAAAAACCAATTTTTTCTTCCAGATGTCAAATTGCTATGGCTTTCAGGCAGCTCTGAGGTGGTCACTTGTGTTGTTTAATGATTCTTTTGCCTTTATTTGAGGGTCTTCCTGCACTCCGAAAACCCCGTGTGTGTCCATGTGTTCTGATTGAGTGCGTATGTGTATCCTACACTCAGAAATGTTTGTTCACACGTTAATGTTAACCTCTTCTCACACATTGGTTGGAAAGAAATTGCTGTAACTTCTATGAAAATGTCTTTAAGAGGAGGTCTGACTAGGGAACAGTCCACATGCCCCTTCTTTGGGGCTTATGTGCTCCCGTCTTGTGGTGAGTTTCAGGATCAGCTCATTCTGGGGGAGCCTTCTCACACCTCACAACTTGGACATTGTGCTTTGGCCTCCCAGCTTATAGGACAGTGCATAGCTTCTGAACCCAGAGTGTTCCCTGGAAAGGGGACAGGAAAGAGAGGTGACTGCTGGTGTGGGAGTGTGATCCTGACAGTTTTCCAAATTATTGCCTCTAAGGCACTCTCCTTCTGGGAGATATTAATAGGGATTACTCCAAAGTTATGGTCACAAAATATTGGGAAAAACCACTCTTGAACTTCCTCAGAGTATTGGGATGCCTGAGTGAAGATTCAAGGCTTTCTGAGTCCTGCAATAAGCAGCACAGGGATGGGCATTGCCCGTAGCTCAGTGGGCAGGGAGCCGGCCACATACACCAAGGCTGGTGGGTTTCAATCTGGCCTGGGCCAGGGAAAACAACAATGACAACTGAAACAACAACAACAACAACAACAACAACAACAACAACAACAACAAAATAGCCAGGCATTGTGGCAGGCGCCTGTTGTCCCAGCTACTTGGGAGGTTGAGGTAAGAGAATCGCTTAAGCCCAAGAGTTTCAGGTTGCTGTGAGCTGTGATGCCACGGTGCTCTACCCAGGGCAACAGCTTGAGACTCTGTCTCAAAAAAAGGAAGAAGAATCACAGGGATAGCCTTCCTTTTACCAGCATTTCTCAAAGTTATTTGAGTGCATTTCTTGCAGCACACGTGGTAACATGCCATGAAATTGTGGTGTGCAGGATGTCGGTTGTGAAGCACTGATAAAGAATAAATGAATCCCTCGGGAAGGATCATGGGAACTCAGTTTATCCATTTTGGAGCAGACTGGTGGCCCATGCCACCCCAGATCTTAGAGATCATGGAGCCTCAGAGAATAGACCACCAAGTTTGGAAGGACCCGAGACTCAGCCCAAGCGGTTCACTTTGCTCAAGGTCACAGAGTGAGGAGTTGCAGGGTGGCAAGGATTGAGACCCGTGTCTCGATACCCTGTACGTGGTTGCAAGCTGCCGTGCTCGCCGAGAGGGCCCAGCGATGGGGAGCAGAGAAAAGGAGAGAGATTAGAAATAGAGCAGAAAAGAGGCAACATAGACAAAGGCAGGATTTCAGATACTGATGCTGAGACTGGATTACCAGGGATGGCAGGAGAGCGGCAAAGCTGAGGAGCACACAGCATATTTAGCTGGCTTCTGGCGAGAGTTAAAAAAAGCATCAGGGTGGAAGGAATCATGTCTGCCCAGGAAGAGGGTGTGGTGAGAAAGGGAGGGGCGCTGGCAGAGAGCTCCCAACACTCCACGGAGAAGGACATTCGGAGCCATTTGGCAGGGAATAGGGGACCAAAAAAAGTGGACATGCCCCAGTTATGAAGAAAAGACTTACAGAAATTTAGATCACAAAATAGCAGAAGAGGAATTTTTTTTTTTTTCCTTCTGAGATAGTCTTTCCAGGAGAGAAGTGAGGCTGAAATGCTTACGTTGATGGTCATGATGGATCCTTTTATGTATGCAGCACTTTACAGTTTGCAAAACACCGTGACCTCATGTCTCCTTGGTGGTTCAGCTGGGTTCTGACAAAATGAGAGCTGGGGGAAGAGCTGGGATGCAGCTCCCTAGCAGGGAGGGAGGAGAAGAATGATCGCTTGGGTTTCATCAGTGCGCGAAAATAAACAGCCAGGCAGTGCTCACGGCACAGCAGCTACACACAGACTCTGCAGGAAACCACCTGGGTTCAAGTCCCAGTCCTGCCACCTCGTAGCTGTGTGACCTTGGGCACATTACTTAACCTTTCTGTTTCCTTGGATGTAAAATGGAAATAATCACAATGCCAACTTCTGTGGGCTTGATAATGATGTATTTTTCTTCTGCTTACAATTGCTTGATAGTCACAGCCAGAAATGCCTGGACAAAAGTGGGAACGTTTCTATTACAATAGAAAGGAAATTTCTCTATGGTAGGTACTATGTGTTTTTCAAGACAACATTTTCAAGATAATAGAATTGGTGTTTAATCCTCTTGAGGGGAGGCACTTTGGACTCAGTGACATAAATGTGTCTTTGTGCGAAGTCCAGCATATTTACCTGCGGGTGGTTCAACAGGAAGATCAGCAAGTACCTTCGCAGTATTTCAAGACCAAGAAACTGTTCTGACTTTTTTGTCTCTGGGGAAAACGGGGCCGTGTGTGGGCCCTGCTGTCAGCATGTACGGAGGGGCCTCCCCTGCCTGCCTTCTGTCTGTGACGCCAAGTTTCCCCAGAATGGGACTAGTGTCCACGTGGAACCAATGAGGACTCTCTCAGCTGCACCCCTTCTGCCATGTCGTCAAGGTCTGCCACTTTGCCTGGTGACAGCTCTCTTTGCTCTATCCCCCTTCCCAATCCAAGCCCAAAGAGTTGGAGCATCCCCCACACAATCGCCACCTGCTCTGCTTCTTTTCAAATTCCCGGGTGAGATTCTTTGCAGCATGTTCTGAGTTTAACCCAGTGCTTGGCACATGGAGAGGGACCAGCAGGTGGCAACTTTTTGACAACTCTGGATTCAGTGTCTTCTCTCCCACAGGGCTGCCTTAGACACTCTGAGAACCAAGCAGGGTGGCGAGCATGTCCAGGGGCAGCCCCAGAGCCCATGCTGAGGGCTGGAGTGCCCGGAACATCTAGACATGGGGACAAGGCAGGTGAAGTTTTGGGAGAGGCAGGCAAACAGGTTATGCGAGTGACAATAAGGCTTCAGAGCTCCCCGAGAAGGGCTAAGTATGGGCTAATTTGTTGTAATGACTCAAATTTAAAACAATAACCCAGAGGCAGAATGGCATGGGCTGAGATAAACTATTAACTGGAAACAAGAGGTTTGATTTGGTGGAAAAGAATTTTCTTTCTTTTCTCTCTCTTTCTTTCTTTCTTTCTTTCTTTCTTTCTTTCTTTCTTTCTTTCTTTCTTTCTTTCTTTCTTTCTTTCTTTCTCTTTCTTTCTTTCTTTCTTTCTTTTCTTGGCAAAGCAAACTTTATTGTGGCTCTGAGGTGAGGCTCTTCTCTGATTGGCTGGGGCCGGGTTTGAACCCACCACCACCCTCAGTATATGGGGCCAACGCCCTACCCACTTGAGCCACAGGCACCGCCCAAGGTGGCAGAGAATTTTCAAATGGTATTTGCTCTGGCTGTGGGGCTGTGCCACTCAGAGAGTGAAGTTTTCTATCAGGGTTAATTTGGAGCACTCCTCCACCTGCTGAGAGCCATTGTCCTGCCAGGGCCCCTGTGCTGCTCTGTTCTCCCACAACTTGCCACAAATCTGGGAGGCTTTCTCTCATTTTCCCCAACTCCTTCGTCTCAGCTAAGCTGCCACTTGGGAACCACTTTCCTAAGTGAGAGAGCAAATCTGTCAGTGCTTCAGGACCTGCCCCAGCCAAGCAGAGAGGGGCTGAGACAGAGGGTTGCACCTGCCAAGACCAGGGGACATCTCGCCAACCACTCCCAAGTCTCCCGTTCAGCAGGTCCAGGAGGCAGTGACTGCTATAAGGTCTCTCTGCTGCACAGCAGAAGGGCTGGTACCATGACTTTGCTTTGGTCCCCTCTGCCCTCTTATTGGAGGTCTTCCCACCTCTGACTTAGGAGTCCTGTGCCATCTCTCAGGATGGCCCTGGAGTTAGAGGGTCTCAGGTTTCAAATGAATTTAATTTAATTAAATTAATTAATTTTTTTTTTTGAGACAGAGTCTCACTTTGTTGCCCTCAGTAGAGTGCTGTGGCGTCAAAGCTCACAGCAACCTCAAACTCTTGGGCTCAAGTGATCCTCTTGCCTCAGCCTCCTGACTAGCTGGGACTACAGGTGCCTGCCACAATGTCCAGCTACTTTTAAAGATGGGGGTCTCGCTCTGGTTCAGGCTGATATTGAACTCATGCGCTCAGGCAATCCACCCACCTCAGCCTCCCAGAGTGGTAGATTATAGGCATGAGCCATGGCACTAGGGCTTCAAATAAATTTTAAAATCTTTAAAGTCACTGCACCTAACTTCACAGCCAAGGAAATGGTTTTCCTCCCTCTTTCCTTCCTAGATCTCATTCCTCCTTCTGGGTACCACCTCCTAGTACCCACTAAAGATATACTCAAACTTCATCCCCAGGGCAGCATGTCATGTGTCCCCTCTGCCTGTGCTGTCCATCACCATGACCGGCCTTGTGTCCTTCACTCTGCAAATGCACTCCAGTGAGTTCAAGTTCAGTGTAAGTGAAAATTACCTGAATGGTTGGCCTCCTAGTAGACTACCCAAGGAATTAATCTCTAATGGTGGAATTCCACATTGTCATTATGATAGGCTGAAAAAAAACACACACAGATGCATGCAGAGCCACACAGACACACACAGACACCAACACAGATGTGCACACAGGCACATGCAGACCCATACACAGACACTCAGAGATACACACATGTGTAGACGCGGATATAAGTATTTTGTCAGGGGCTTTTACAATGCAGTACTAAGAAGGCTGGTCCTGCGCATGATTTCTTACAAGGAAACAGTCTCCACTTTGTGGAGAGTCAACATGGTCAGTTCTATTTGGCAAATAGTCCCGGTAGTGGGTTGATCATGTCTTCCTAAAAGCCACATTAGGGTCGTAACCTCAATACCTGCAAATGTGATCTTTTTGGAAATAAGATCTTTGCAGATATAATGAAGATGAGGTCATCCTGGATGAGGATGAACTCTAATTCAACGACTGGTGTCCTCACAAAAAGAGGAGAGAGGCTGGGCATGGTGGCTCACATCTGTAATCCTAACACTCTGGGAGGCCGAGTCAGACAGATTGCTTGAGTTCAGGAGTTCAAGACCAGCCTGAGCAAGAGTGACACCCTGTCTCTACTAAAAATAGAAAAACTATCTGGGAGTGGTAGTATGTGTCTGTAGTCTCAGCTGCACAGGAGGCTAAGGCAAGAGGATCACCTGAGCCCAAGAGATTGCTCGCCCAAAGCATTGTAGCTTTGGTGAGAGAGTGAGACTCTACCTCAAAAAAAAAAAAAAAAAAAAAAAAAAAGAAAGAAATAAATAAAAAAAAAAAAAAAGGAAGAAGAAGAAGAGGAGGAGAGGGCACACAGAGGGCATACAGGGAAGAATGTCTCAGGATGGTGCAGGTTGAGACTGGGTGATACGTGAGATGCTCAGGGATGCCGGCACTGCTGTAGCAGGAAAGGGTGAGGAAGGATTCTCCCTCCCAGCCTTTAGAGCCTGAAAGTCCCTGCTGGCATCTTGATTTGAGACTCTGGCCTCCAAGACTGTGAGAGGATAGATCTGAGTTGTTTTAAGCCAGCAGGTTTGTGGTCATTTGTTACAGTGGCCAAGGGAAACTAATGCAGCCTTTCAGCGCTCACCGCCTTCAATCGTAACAAATGCAAACCATCGCCACAAACATCCGTGAAGGCGCACAAGGTGTGGTGAAGTATTTACGTCCATTCCAATCCCCCACGACAACTGCACAGGTGGAAATCCTGATGGGGGAGGCCTGACAGTGGGGGAGGCAGACTTGGCCCTGACCTGGGAGCCCCCCTCTTTGGGGGCCCCTTGGGTGGGGGCTGTGAGTGGGGAGAGCCTCTCCTGCCTTCACCAGCTTCCCTTTCATGGAACTACAGAATGAACTGAGCATCACTCACACACCTAGTGCTGGGTTGAGAGCTGGTTGGAAGTGTCCGCATCCCCTCCAGACCCTAACTTCTCTAATTTTTCCCTTCACTCAAGGAATGTGGGGGAAGGACTTGAGTTTGGTGTTCCACAGGCCTGGTTTTGAACCCTTGCTTCATCACTTAGCAGGTGAGACGCATATCTCGTGTGCGCTAGGGGAAACACTGGGATGTTGTGTGAAACTTGAGAGGCAGATCCCAAGGACAGACAGGTGGACCTGAGGCCTATCTTCTCTTCTTCTACCTACCACTTGCAAACAGTACGATCTTAGGAAAATAGCTTGACTTCCTGACCCTTGATTTCTTCAGCTTTAAAATGGGAATTATAGTAGCATGAATGCCCTTGAGAGGCTGTGCTCATTGTCTGCAACATGTGCAGGCTGCTTACATGAATTCCTGGCAAATAGAAGGTGCTTGAGTTGTTACCATCATTTCACTAGTAAGGAAAGCAATTCCCAGAGAAGTGTTAAAGGCTGGCCTGGTCCTGATACTAGCCTTGGACAGATGGGTTCTCTGAACAGTGTTGGTTTGTTCATTTGAAAAGTATTTATCAAGAAGCTGTACTTGTCTCCAGTTCCAGCCCTGGAATCTCCAGACAGCCCCCAAATGCAATCTCAAACCTTATTAATTACTAACTATGTGACCTTGAGCTTGTTACTTAACCTCTGCTGACCTCAGATTTTTCACGTATACAATAGAGGTGTCAAACCTCATCAGGCTGCCATGGGGCTGAGAGTAGAATGAATGTAAATACTTAATAGCACGTTGGGAGCATCCATAAACATTTGTGGCTATTGTTCATTTCTTCCACAAAAGGAGTATAGAGACAAATAGTCCAAGGATAACAAGGCCATTTCACAAAGTAACCAGAGATCTCGGCTCTCCCTGCATTTCTCTTCTGATAGCCTCAGCATGTGGCTTCTGTCCCCCAAGCTACGTCATAATCTAGTGTGACTGCTGGAGTTCTAGCTGTCATGTCCAGAATCTGAAAAGCACAAAGAATGAAGTGCATGTGGGGAGGGAGGACATAGGAAGCAGATGAAACAGAGCAACTCTCAGTTGAATCAGCCTGTTTTTTCTCTTTTCAGTTATATCGGAATGGAATTGACCTGAGTCAGCTCCAATGAAGGGACCATCCCACAAGGCAATGCTTCGCTTCTGTCTCATTGGCTGGGACTTCATCACATGGTCCCACCTAGCTGCAAAGGAGTCTGGAAATAGGGTCCCACAGCTGTTCTTGTCAAATTCAGGCTCTGTTACAAATATAGAGAAATGGATATTGGGAGAGAAGATTACCATCTCTGCCAGACTATTGGTGTTTTTAAAGATGTTATCACTGCAAGCCAGAAACCTGCACTTTAGGAGTTGTCTGTTTTTAACACAATGTTATAAAGATTGGGAAGGATGTATATAAGTGACATAGGAATTTAGGAGGGAGAGATTAACTTGGTATCCTAAAGGGCTTCACAGGAGAAGTGATTCTGGAGGTGCAGTATGAGGTTCAAGTGGTTTGCCAGGATGACATTCAGGGAAGGAAATTTCTAGGCAGATGGTAAAATACACATAAATCTTAGTTGTTTTGTCAGCTTGGCCTTTGGCTGCTTAGAATTGGGCTTGTTAGAAATTGTGCTGCTGAGAGAGGGGACAGGCTTCCAGGGGGCATCCTGGAAATCCTTCCATGCACATAATCTCCAAGGCAGATGGGGAGGGGTGCTGTGCCCTGCTATCCAGGAAGTTTTTCTGAATCTCCATTCTGATCTCACTAGAGAGCAATCTATTTGTTAAATTAAAACCAGCTGGTTATTGGGGGAAAAGACACATTTACTGAGAATTAACTGCCATGTGCAAAATGGGTATTTACTACCTACTTGTCAAACATCAGTAAATTTGTATTTAATAATCATTTTTTTTCAATTAACTTACAAAAATGCATCACATTAATTCTAAATTAAATGCATATTTGCAAAACTCCAATTCACAACATCATCAAATCGTCTCTTCCCAGCTAATTTGTGATAGGTTTATGTTGGTGAAACAAACCTAGTTGATGTCCTCAGAGACAAAATTGTTTGTACACGTATGCATAAGTATTTGTAACTTGGGTTAGACACACTTTTCCCATCTGCCTCTTCTAAATCTTTCATGTGTCACAGGCACCTAAGGGTATCTATAGCTGGGATGATTTTGGATGATCTTAGCTGATATTTTATCCTTGACCTCTGTCTTTAACCTCTCAATGGTAGAAGGTCTTGACTCAGGGGTCCTGAAAATGTGGCCCGCGGGCCACATGAGGTGGTGTGATTGTATTTATTCCCATTTTGTTTTTTTACTTCAAAATAAGATGTGTGCAGTGTGCATAGGAATTTGTTCATAGTTTTTTTTTTTTAAACTATAGTCCGGCCCTCCAACGTTCTGAGGGACAGCGAATTGGCTCCCTGTTTAAAAAGTTTGAGGACCCCAATAGATCTTTTCCTGGGACAGGAAAAGAGGGATTAGCTGAGAGTAAAAGGACTTGCCTGGGTTTTAATTCTGAATTTTGTTACATGACTTTGGGCAAGTCATTTTCTTCCTTAAAGCATTTGTATCAGAATGAAATAAGCAGATTCTTCATTGCAGCATTTATTAGAGGAATTACTAAGTTAACATACAAAGAGACTGTCCAGTTGGGAAATGGATATATTTTTTCTAAAGATTCCCTGACCACAGGATATTTTGGATTAAGGCTAAGAGGAAAACATTTGGGAATGTTTTCTAGGCAGCATTATTTACAGGGTAATCAGGCTCTAACATTTTAGGAGTTTGTTTCTTACTTTAGAAACCTGAACCGAGCTTCTGAGGGATGATGAGGTAACATAAGTCTCTCTCCACTTGATGCCCCAGCCTCTGCTTTCCACCTCTGGCCAGACTAGAGTAGGTGAGTAGACATTGCCTGACATCTTCAGAAGCCTTGCCCTTTGGAAATCTGCCCGATGATATTAGGAAAGGTAGGATCTCTGGAGCCTGCTCCGGCCCTGCTGCAACCAGTCTACTTAGCATTCGGTCCCTTGCCTTCTCCCAAATAGCAATTACATGCTCAGCCTCCACCTCAGAAATGTTTAACTGGTAACAAATGCCCTGAGGGTTCATTATCTTCCAGCAGTACAGGAAGCCCTTGCACAGGGCTTGGGAAACCTCGCAGAAGGCGATGATTCCTCTCTGAGTTTGCTGAACCGTGTGGTTACACACACACCGAAATCATAGGGAGAGAGGGGGTGGTGCAGGCCACTCTTTCTGGCCTGCCGTTGCTGCTGAAGCTACTGCACAAAGCTGGCTGCTGGACCCCCTCTGTACACCTCAGCAGCAATGTGGACACCTCACTGCCACCAGGGAGCTTGATTACTCCTCATGGAGCAAAGAGAAGACTTCACGGAACAGCCCGTGATTGAATAGACAAAAGCTCCCAGAAGCCCCAGATGATGCATGCCCAAAGGAAGGGAGTACCTCACTGAGGTTGGCTGGCTGATGCCCTCACTGCCCCGCTCTCTGCCCAGGATCCTGTAGGTCATTAACATAGCAGTTCTAATGTCTGTGGACCCCATTGCATTCTTAGCAATGATTGAGAACCCAAAAGCCTTTGCTATATGCTAATTATATCTGCCAGTGGTTATTATAGTCAAAATTAAGGCTGAGAAGTCAAAAAAAATTATTAATTCCTCCTAAAGTAACAAAAATAAATCCCTTATGATTTAACATAAACAGAACCCTTTTCTTCTTCTATAAAAAGAACTCTATTTTCCAAGACAAATGATAAATGTAGCGAGAAGAGTAGCTTTGTTCTACACTTTTGTAAATCTTTGTAGTATTTGGCTTAATAGAAGATAGATCCTGTTATATGCTTCCATAGGTAATCCATGGTGACATGCTGTTTTGGCTGAAATACATGATGAAAATCCAACTTCACTTAGGTAAATATCTGAGAAAAAAGAGACTTTTCAGGCCTCCCTGAAAGGATCTTGGGACCTATGCCCAGTGGTCCCTGGGTTGTACTTTGAGAACCACTGACCTGGGATGTACCCCGAGATGATGTGGAGGGATGGTGTTGGATGCAAGTGGTCTCCATAGTGACCATTTCACAGATAAAATGTAGATTGTGTTGGATGCAGGTGGTCTCCATAGCGGCCACTTCTCAGACCACATGTGGATGGTGTTGAATGTAGGTAATCTCCATAGAGGCCACTTCTCAGACCACATGTGCTTCTTTTACCTGGGCTATTGCTCTAGCCTCCTGGGTTGTCTTCTGAATTTCATTTTTCTTTCTTATAAAGAAAGCATCTGATACATAAATATCAGATTGAGCTTTTATATATAACTGTGTCGCTCCTGTGGGCCCATCCTGCCAGGCTCTCATCCCACTTAGACTCAGGCTCTCACTTGCAGTCCTGTTTGCCCTGGTCCTTGCCTTATTTCTTAGTTACCACTCCCTCACTTTAGTAATTCTGGCCCTTTCTGTTCCCATGAATATACAAGGTTCAGTTCTGATTTAGGGCTCCTGTCCTATCAGTTCCTTCTCTGGGGTGTATCCTTCCCACAGACGACTGGCTTATTCTTGCCATTCAGATGTCAGGTTAGATATCATCCACGTGGCTTTGAACATATTACTCTCTTGTTTTCTTTACAGATTTTATCACCATGTGCAATTGTCTTAATTATTTTGTTTACTTCTTCATCTGTCTCTCCACATGAAGAGGCAAGTCCTATTCGATCAAGGGCTTTATCATATGCAGTACTATATTTTATTATATAACATTTTATTATATTTTATATAATTAATATTTTCTAATGCATGAATAAGTGAATAGCTGTGTAAAAATGTAGTTGAACTGGAAATTAGACCAACTTTTGTATTACAGTTTTGACACAAACTCAGTGACTTTGTGGCCAAGTTTATTTTTGTTTTCTCATAAGCAAAATATTGACAACAATCTCTGTTGTATAGAGTTATTCTGAATCCTTGGGTGTGGGCCTTCAACCCTGGCTCCTGGGATACCTGATCATAATTAACTGGGACATTGGTGAAAGTTCTGGCTTCTGACCTTAATGCTGACCTACTGAATTACGTTATTTAAGATATGGGATCCAGAGGCAAGTTTTCTAGAAGATCCTGAAACATGATAATATTGGGGGGGGAATTGAAATGAGAAGCAAGCAGAAAGCATTAGAAGATTTTCTGTGAGCATGCTCTACATGCTCACAGATTTTTCTAGGGCTGCTCTAATATTCATTCAGTAGCCCAATTTGCTCCACAGTTTGGCCTCTGCAGATGCCAGCTCTCCAGACAGGCTCTGCGCCAGACAGGAGGTGACTCCAGGATCCAGGACAGAGTGGAGGCCCTGTCCCAGGCTCCCTTTCCACAGAGAGAAGGGCTGCAGCAGCGTGCTTGAACAATCTTAGCTGTGAACACAGGGTGGGATCTCGGGACAGTGCAAGAAAAATCTGTTTGAAAAACATCCCAGAAACTCTTGTCAAATTCCCAGGACTCACTGGGAAAATAGAATAGTCCTTTTCCACCATCCCATCAATCACTCCACTGAAAGCCATAAAAAATACAGCCTGAAAATATATTTTCCCTAGCAGCCTGGCTAGAAGACATACGTCCTGGCCTCACTCAGTTCTTCTCTCCTGAGAAACAAAAGCAAAGCCCTGGGAACAGAGGGAGAAGCTTCCACTCTCCATGTGCACACTGCCCTGGGTTCAAGGACAACTATACAGGCTTTCCCAAGGGGGCAATGGTTTGATCTGAGAGGTAAACATTCTACTGGAACATTCCTTTAACTGACAATAGTCTGTGCTGTCCCTAACCCTCTGACAGTGGAAAGAATTGTTGGAGAGCCAGACACACCTAGAGTTGAATCTAATCTTCTACTCATTAGTTTTGGGATGTTGGACAAATCATTTATCAGCTCCAAGCTTCTGCTATTAAGAACAATCATAAGATACAGCTCACAGCGTAATGACAAGCCATTGGAAGTCCCTGTACATGCCCAGTGCTTGGCACTAGCAGTTACTCAATATTATTTTTATATTTTTGGTTAAGAGCAGAGCCCCTCACGTTGCTTAAAAACATAGTAGGAAATAGAAAAGCCATGCGTGCTCTCCTCCATGGTGCAGGAGGCAGTAGCCTTGTCTTAGAATCTCTGTGTGACTTTGGTGAGGCCGCTTTCCATCTCTGAGCCTCAGCTTCTTCTCCTGGAAAGTAAATGCACTGCAGGAGCTAATCTTACAAGTCTCCTCCATTCAAGCTTCTGACTTTAGAGCAGTGGTTCTCAACCTTCCTAAAGCCACGACCCTTTAATACAGTTCCTCACGTTATGGTGACCCCCAACCATAACATTATTTTCCTTGCCACTTCATAACTGTAATTTTGCTACTGTTATGAATCGTAATGTAAATACCTGACATGCAGGATGTATTTTCATTGTTACAAAGGGGTTGCTGACCCACAGGTTGAGAACTGCTGCTTTAGCGTTTCAGTGTCAGATAGACCAGGCCCCACACCATGACTGGCTGTCCTCCCGGGAGGCTCTGTGAATATTTCCTAAGGTGACCAGTGGGCTTCTTGGTGAAACAGAAACATCACCATCCTCACTGCTTCGCTCAGGGTTGTGGTGAAGCTCTAAATGTGCAGCAACTTTAGGGAAGACTCCAACAAAAGCAGCACCATGTGAGTGATACAGCATGGCCTCTTTTCTCTTTTGGACCTGAAGCTGGGGGCAGGGAGTATTAGAGACTAACGAGCAAACCTGGGGTAAGGGTTGGACAGATACTGGTGCCCTGGGTGAGCCAACTGCCAGGGCCCCACTTTGCTCTCCTCTCGGGGCTACTCCAAAGAGCTTAGGAGGAGCAGGAGGGGCAAAGGGAAGGTGGACAAGAAGTTACAAGATGGGATTAAAACAGGTGGAAGGAACAGAAGTAGGAAGGAGAGGAAAAAAGGAATGGGGGAGCAGACAGAGAAGATGGTTCTCATACTCTCATTTTGCCCAGGTGTTAGCAAGACAGTCACTGGCAGATCAGAACACCTTACTCTGACCTCTTAGCTTGAGTTCAAAGATAATTCCAAGCCAAATTGCGGTGCCTAAATTTACCGCAAATGTCAGCAGCTGGGCCTGAAGCCAGAGCTGTGATCTCCCTCTTGTCAATAAATCCTTGAAGTTCCTTCTCCCTTGGAAGCCGGGGTTTCTTCTGATGCTGCTGCTTTCTACCCCAGGCTGCTCTTTCATGAGTAATTTCTTTTAACCCGAGGATCACAGCTGTGAGCCATAATGAAAAGATTTCTTCTGGACTGAGATTAAGGAGAAACTGCTGCACCTGCTGAGGAAAGCTGGGAAGAAACACAACTAAACCTAATACCTGATCCAGGGTGGGTGAGACAGAGTCTCGAGCCAGCCGGCCAGGCCCACTGGCTGCGCATGATTGCTCCCCAGGAAGAGATCCTGCAGGTGGTCCAGGAGACACAGCCTCTTGTCAGTCCTGTTCTAGGGATGCTGGGACTACAGAGATACGTGGACACGAGGGGGCAAGGAGTGGCTGTAGAAAGAGAAGAGGTGAGTTGTGCATTCAGATTTCTGCCCAAGGCTTACCCCATGGCCTTGGGGCCTCAGAAGAAGGGAAGCGCATGGATTCCTGCCCTGGAGGAGGGCAGTTCAGATGCATAGGGGAGCCCTGTGCTGTTCCCTCAACCTTCCATGCTCAGCTGTGGGAGCTCACGGGAAACTTTGGGGACTATTCACCTTCTTTTGCTCCAGGGAGGCAAATCCATCCAGTTCATCATGGACCTCTGGCCACCAACCCTTGATTTGACAAATTGTGTCCTGCACGGGAGGGAGAGTGGCTGGGCACGCATCTGTATTCAGTTAGGAATGAACATTCCATTTTGAGTGGTGAGGCCCTTTCCCGCCTCCATTCCTGGGTCTCAGGTTGACTTTTGTGCCTGTGTCTCAGAGTTCACACTTTCTGCCCCCAACTGGAGGCAATACTACCCAGGTATATCTGGCTCACGCTTGAGATTTCTATTTGTCACAAGAACCTTTCATGTAGATAGGATTAATATCCTTTGAATATGTTCCGAGGCACTTTTCACTAATACGGGTGAAAATTCACTTTGGTCCTACAATTGTACCTCCCCCAGGATGCTGTTTGGGCATTTCTTAGGCAGCTCTGTGCTGCTCCATGTCATAATACATTCTCAAAAAGTTGTATGACATTTGAATTTTGGCTAATAGGACCAAATTTTTTTTTTTAAAGGTTTCAAATGTACTTTATTTCAATAGTGTCATTTTAATGAGTACATAGTGCTTTTACTTGGCATCAGTTATGAGTTGGTTCTGAAACAATTCAGTATTACAGCAGCTGGGATGACTACTGATCTCTCCATTCCTGTGGAGTGACTCTGCCATCAGGGGACAGTTTCCATTCTATTCCAATTTGTGTCACTGCATATCCATACAGCAATACAGAAAGTGGCTCCACCAGCTGATACTGCATTACCATATTTATCATGAAAATCAGGTGTTTGTTTTTGATTTTCATGGCTCGCCCTTGTCATTGTTTGCTGAATGTATCGAACTTGGAGATAACTTAGTGCATTCTTGGCCAAGAAAAACATGGTGACATTGAAAGTGGAAATGCAGCGATTCCAGGTGCTGGTACGGTGCAAATTGACTTCAGATACCCTTGCAAAAACCAGTCCAAGAACCCAGTAGGACCAAATTTTAACCTAGTAGAAGTGTTTGTGGCTTAAGGGAATTCCACATGAGTCATTTTATAAAGAAGAGAGTCCTTTTGTAACACTGGTAGTCCTTCCCAATTCATCTTTTCATTCTTCCACGTGGTTTTCCATCAATCGCACAAGCTTGCATCAAGTCACTCCTGTAAATGATGTCGGCCAGCTTTGACGTGGCTAATGCAGAAAGGTGACAAATTAGTCCACTGCATCAAATGGAAAGTATTTTGGATAACACTTAAAAAATTCTAAATGTTAGGTGTTCCCTTCCTTATACAGGTTGGGGAACATAGTCCCTGGGACAAGTGAGAAGCTTGCACATCAGATCCCAGAGGGAAGCTCTTTATATTCTCTCCTTCTGGCACACAGAAGTGAGCAGATATTAATGAACTGCAGATGTCAGGATGAGGGATGGTCCCCTCTCACTTGGGAGCTCAGCACAGCTCAAGGCGGCATTAGCTTCCTGCTGGCACTTGGCTTTGCCCCATGTGCGTGTGTGTGTGTGAGCACGTGTGCACATGCACACCTCGGAACTCTTCCTCCTTGTCATAGCAGCACTTAATTATACTGAAGCTCCCTTAGCAGAATATTAGAATTCTGGTTCAAAGGTTCTCCTTTAAAGTCATCCACTTAATTTGCAGAAGCAGCAGCAAGGAGGCCCTTAAGGTGCTGAAATCTAACAGAACCTGTAGTAATAAAACAGAGGTGAAGGGAGCTGGGAGAGTGACAGGGAGGAACAGATGCTTCATTCTACCTACAGGTCCAAGCTTATAAAGGGATTCTGGCTGTAAGGGATTCTGTTGAGTACCTGTTATTTATCTGGAGCATTGTGGATTTATTGAGTGTTTCAGGAAATAAGCAGAAAATGCCTGACTATACTAGTGAAACCAGTGAAACGGGGAGAAAGGAATGAAGCCTTTCAGGGCAGAGCGAGTGGAAATGAGCCCTGGAGATGGCAGAGGAAGGTGAGTAAGCCCTGGGGAAGCAGCTTCCCAGGAAATGGGATCTAAAGGGGGCTCCTGGGAGCCAGGGAGGAAGGGGAAGGAGCAGGCCAGGGAAGGGAGTGGGGCAGGCATTGGACAGGCCATGGTTGAAGGGAAATACAAAACTATACACACCTGTGGAATAGAGCTGGCCCAGAGATGGATGACCCAGGAATGGAAAAAGGCAGAAGTCCTGATTATCTGAGTCACAAGGGGCTGAAATGATCACAAGAAAAAGAGCCCATTGGTCTAGGAGGACAAGTGTTTCCTTCATCTTATCCACAATGCCACCAAGATAAGACTTGATTGTTGCAGGTATAAAAACCTGCCAATCTTCCCTTAGGTTTCTCTAGGCAGTTATGCCCAGGGAAGGCAGGTTCCTGAGGTTAGGATTGCTCTCCTGGCTTCATCTCGTGCTATCATTTGTAGGCATGTATGTTTCATGAACGCCCATTTCCTTTGCACCTGTAACAGCCTATTGTGGAAAGGCTGAGAATTGGGCATGAAATGACTCACTATACCTTTGGGGATCTGGTGGGAATTTTGTTTGATCTGAAAGAAGTGGGTGGAATTTCTTTTTTTTTTCTTTTCAGTTTTTGGCCAAGGCCGGGTTTGAACCCACCACCTCTGGTATATGGGACCAGTGCCCTACTCCTTTGAGCCACTGGCACTGCCCAGAAGTGGGTGGGATTTTTAACTTTCTGTGAGGGAAGGGAAGGAAAGGAAGAGGTGACATCTTGTCTGTTTTCCATCCTACTGGTTGGAGACAGCCAAAGGCCCCTAAAACTAGAAGGGTGAGGGCAAAAAGCAAACAAGAAAAAAAATTATATTTTTAGAAGAAATTTTGAGGGCTTTGGGAGACAACAGGGGTACAGCATAGTATGAGTTAGGGGGAGGAGGACTTGGAGTATTTCCTTCCTGGACTGGGGGCCCTCTGCTGTGAGGGCGACGAGGCTATTCGGTGGTTTTCCTGAGTGTGGCCTCTTTCTAAGTGGGGGAACATTTGGGGGAGGGGGTTCTTTGGTGGCTGTAAAGACAAATCTGCCAGTGGGGCTCCCAGAAATTCTAGAGGATGAGTGTAAATGATGTGGGAGGACTTTGAAGTCCCTGTAGGGGTGGAATTATTGGTTTTTGGCAACTTTATTTCTATTCACAAGTTGATGAGATCTTTGTGACATTCTCCAGCAAAACTATTAGAAATGCATGAGTTGTAACTTGATTGTACTTTTCTTTCCAAGGGTAGTCTTTTGACTAAGGAAGAGTTTATCCCTCTGTTACAGGTCTTTGGTCAATGAACACTGCTCTTGTTCTGTGTTGGTGTTGATGTGTCCCCGTCTCCTACATCATCCCAGGAGGCAGGACTGACATGCATTTTCATACCCTGACATCTCTAATCAAGGCCAAAGATCTTCATTAAGCCAAAAAAAAAAAAAAAAAAAAAAAAACTAATAGCAAAGCATTATCAAGGAATTGATGAACTTTCCCAAGCTCTGGACATTAGGCAGCTAATATTGGAAGTTTTTTAACCTGAGTACTTATTCATGGATGTGAATGTAGACACCTATATAAACTTAATAAGTATTATTTATTTTCTTACAGCTTTTGGCCGGGGCTGGGTTTGAACCCGCCACCTCCGGCATATGGGGCTGGCGCCCTACTCCTTTGAGCCACAGGCACCGCGCTAATAAATATTTATTGCATCCAGGACTGCTCTAGGCTCTACAGAAGAGCATACAAGATATTAAATATTGCCAATGACCTCAAAATTTGCTAATATAACATCATTTTGTTAAGAAAAAAAGAATCTAAAAGCCCCATTTATGGACCTGTAGACCCCTGATTGACATCTACTATGTAAGTATTAATAATATTTCTTTTTCTCTTAGGAGAATGATAAGGTATTAACAAACTCTAGCATGTAACAATTGTCTCTTTCTCTGATGTTGGTCTCATTACGAGCTCTCCATGGAGCCCATTCCAGAATACACTATTATATAATGAAACGAGGAGACGGAACATGTAAGGCTTGTAAAATTCCTGGGAGAAATCCTTTTCTGTTCAAATTATTTTGACTTCCTATTTAGTGTTTCTGTTGGAGGATAGAGATGATTTTGTGCCTCAAATGAGGTGAGAGAGTAGGTGACTGGTCATTATCTCTGGGCCCATGGTCTTTCTTCAGGAAAGATATGAATGGGGCACCAGAAGGCCAGCCCCTTTGAAGTGGGGGTGGTTGGTCTCTCACACTCAGGGAGTGTGCTTATGAAGTTGAGCATGATTTAGAGCAATCTTAATTTTAGCAAAGACTGGAAGTAGTGCAAATATTATTTTAATGTTGGTTTACTTTTTTTCAAATGAGAATGAATAAACAGCAAAATTCCTTTGATGAATCTTAGTGTCCCAGAGTCTTGAAACTTTACCTGATGGCCATAAAGGAATCAAAGTATATTCTCTGATAGGGTATGTTTGGTAGAGGTAGGTGAATAGATCTACAGAATCTTTCAATTTTCTAGGTCGCAGTCCAATGCATCTATAGCAGCGGTTCTCAACCTGTGGATCATGACCCCTTTTGGGGTCAAAAGACCCTTTCACAAGGGTCGCCTAAGTACATCCTACATATCAGATATTTACATTATGATTCATAACAGTAGCAAAATTACAGTTATGAAGTAGCAGTGAAAATAATTCTATGGTTGGGGGTCACCACAACATGAGGAACTGTATTAAAGGGTCATGGTATTAGGAAAGTTGAGAACCATTGATCTATAGAGTATGTGTTTGAATAATGGGTAATTGAGCCCACCTAACTCCCCACCATCCTGCCTAATGGTTAGTACATATGTGCATTGGGGATTCTGTTTACATTTCCATCAGATAGCTACTTTTCTGGCTTTAAATATTATCTTCTGCTTTGTTTCATGCTGGCAGTGTTCATGACAGTGAAAGTTAGAAATATATCATCATCACTGTATTTTATGTTCCCTCGGTATCTCAGTATCAGGCTATATTTCAATGTATTACCAATTGTCATTGAAGAACAAAGTTTTAATTAAGCTCACACATGATTATTTCTCACCAAATAGAGTCTTAATGATAAAGTTGCTCATTGTACTTCCAGGTGTAGTTATCAGGTACTAGGGTGCTATTAATATGCAAAATGGCATGTGCTATTACATGGTGTGATACCATCTCATACATTTAGTATAAACTTATGTATTGCCCTTTAATGACGTCTCTTAATTTATTTAAAAAACATTTATTGAACATGGACTCTGTGCCAGGTATTAGAGAATAATAGGTATGTTAGCAAATAAGTTGTATAGTTTAAAAAATTGAAAAGCGAGATCTTATGTCAAGAAAAAAAACAAGCAAGAATATTGAAGTTAATTTTTTTTCTCTGCGTAAAAGTCTGAAATGTTATTGAGGTAGCCTTCCAGGTGGTGATTCAGGAACCCAGGCTCCTTCCATCTTATGTCTCCACTACTCACTGGGTTCTCAGACTCTTTTATTTCCAACTGGTGATTGTTGAAAGAGAGGATGATGGGGGGGTGGAGACAAGATGGCGGACTGAAGCCAGCTTTTCACAGAGGCTCCTGTCCAGAAGGAGAGTTAAAGGATGGAAATTTAGTAAGTAACCTGGAGGATTCGAGCTATACCAGGAGAGAAGGTTGGAGATCGCACATCAACACCA
>CAUYPK010079736.1:0-70692 GCA_963574355.1 Loris lydekkerianus | reverse complement strand
ATGTATAATTTGTTTGATGTGTTGCTGGATTCTGTTTGTTAGGATCTTGCTGAATATTTTTGCATCTATATTCATTAGTGATATTGGTCTATAATTTTCTTTTCTTGTTGGGTCTTTTCCTGGTTTGGGGATCAAGGTGATGTTTGCTTCATAGAATGTGTTGGGTAGTCTTCCTTATTTTTCTACATTTTGGAAGAGGTTGAGTAATATAGGTACTAATTCCTCTTTAAAGGTTTGGTAGAATTCTGACGTGAAGCCATCAGGTCCTGGGCTTTTCTTTTTAGGGAGATTTTCTATGGTTGATTCTATTTCAGAACTTGATATGGGCCTGTTAAACCTTTCCACTTGATTCTGGCTAAGTCTTGAAAGGTGACGTGCTTCTAAGTATTGGTCAATTTCCTTAAGATTTTCATATTTCTGAGAATAAAGTTTCTTGTAATATTCATTAAGGATTTTTTGAATTTCTGAGGAGTCTGTTGTTATTTCATCTTTGTCATTTCTGATTGATGAGATTGGAGATTTTACTCTTTTTTTCCTGGTTAGGTTAGGCAAAGGTTTACCTATTTTATTGACCTTTTCAAAAAACCAACTTTTTGATTTATTGATTTGTTGTATAATTCTTTCCTCTTCAATTTTATTTAATTCTGCTCTAATTTTGGTTATTTCTTTTCTTCTACTGGATTTGGGGTTGGCATGTTCTTCCTTTTCCAGTTGCTTGAGATGTCCCATTAAGTTGTTAACTTCCTCTCTTTCTGTTCTCTTGAGAAAGGCTCGCAGTGCTATAAAATTTCCCTCTTAGGACTGCCTTTGCGGTATCACATAGATTCTGATAATTTGTGTCTTCATTGTCGTTTTGTTCCAAAAATTTGGCAATATCCTTCTTAATCTCATCTCTGACCCAACTATCCTTCAGCATAAGGTTATTTAGCTTCCATGTTTTTGTATGAGTATGCAGATTCCTGTTGTTACTGAGCTCAAATTTTATTCCATGGTGGTCCGGGAAGATGCAAGAAATAATTTCTATTCCTTTAAATTTACTGAGGTTAGAATTGTGACCTAAGATGTGATCAATTTTGGAGTATGTTCTGTGGGTTGATGAGAAGCATGTGTATTCAGTTTTGTTGGGATGAAATGTTCTGTAGATGTCTGCTAAATCCAAATGTTGGATGGTTAGGTTTAAATCTAAAATTTCTTTGCTCAGCTTCTTATTGGAGGATAGATCCAACACTGCCAAAGGAGTGTTGAAATCTCCAACTATTATGGGGCTGGAGGAAATCAAGTTGTTCATTTCTGCTAGAGTTTCTCTTATAAATTGAGGTGCATTCTGTTTGGGTGCATAGATATTAATAATTGAAATCTCATCATGTTGAGTATTACCCTTAACAAACATGAAGTAACCATTCTTATCCTTTTTTACTTTTGTTGGTTTAAAGCCTATTGTATATGCAAATAGAATTGCAACCCCTGTTTTTTTCTGATTATCATTTGCCTGAAATATGGATGACCAGCCTTTCACCCTGAGTCTATATTTGTCTTTCAAGGTAAGATGTAACTCTTGTATGCAGCAAATATCTGCCCTGAGTTTTTGTATCCAGTTATCTAACCTGTGCCTCTTTAGAGGACAGTTTAAGCTGTTCACATTAATGGAGAATATTGATAAGTCTGGAAAAATTTTGGGTATCGAGTTTTTTGAAAGTCCAGTGGACATTTTTAATCCTTTCACCACTGTGGAAGTTGTACTTTGATCAAAAGTTTCTGAGTGAGTTTACTTTTGTGGTAGAGGATTGGGCTGGTCATTGTGGAGGCTAGGTCTGAGAATATCCTGAAGAGCTGGTTTGGTTATGGCAAATTTCTTCAACATAGGAATGTCATTAAAGTATTTAATTTCTTCATCATGAATGAAACTCAGTTTAGCTGGATACAGGATCGGGGATTAAAAGTTATTTTGCTTTAGGATATTAAAAGTCGATGACCACCCTCTTCTGGCTTGAAAAGTTTCAGCAGAGAGATCTGCAGTCATTCTAATATTCTTCCCTTTGTAGGTAATGGATTTTATACGTCTGGCTGCTTTCAGAATTTTCTCCTCCATATTAACTTTAGTGAAGTTAATTATGATATGTCTGGGGGATGTCTTATTTGGATTGAGTCGTTCTGAAACTGTCTGCTATCTGAATTTCAGAATCTCTTGGCATGTCTGGAAAATTCTCTTTCATAATTTCATGGAGAAAGCCCTCTGTACCTTGTGAGGCCACTTCATCACTTTCAGGGATTCAAATGAGGCAGATATTAGCCTTCTTTGAATTATCTCAGAGCTCTCTGAGAGAATGATCCATTTTTGCTCTCCATTTCTTTTCCTCTTTGAGAGTTTGGGAGCATTCAAAGGCTTTGTCTTTAATTTCAGAAATCCTTTCTTCTGCTTGCTCCACTCTGTTACTGAGGGATTCTACTGTATTTTTCAGATATTTGAGGGCTGCAAATTCTTGCTTCAGTGCGTCAAAATCTTTGGTGGTTTTTGTCTTTAAATTCATTAAATTCTTGAGACAACTTTTGAATTTCTCTTCAAATTTCTAATTCTGACTTTTGAATTGCTGCTTGAATTTCTAATTCCAAATTTTCCTCCATTTTATTAATCTTGTTTGCAAATTCTGAATTCGATTTCTGACATCTCAGCCAGCTGTTTATGAATGGGATCTTCAGTTACAGCTGCCATATCTTTCCTTGTGGGGGTTGATCTATTCTGATTATTCATGTTACCAGAATTTTTCCACCGATTCTGCCCCACGATTGTTTTACACCATTTGATTTTTCCCCTGGAGCTTTCTCGAGGACCCATACAGTGCTATGGCCTGAGAAATTGGGGAGCTGTTTGGTGTGATGGGGCTAAGTGGTTCTGTCTTGTTTTCAGCTGGTCTCTATTCAACCCTAGTGAAACAGTTACTCTGGGTTGAAGTCTCAGCTGTGGAGAAATACCAGCAATTAAGTCACCCTGCCCCCCACAGGCAACAACTGGAAAAGGAAAATCAAACCTTCCTACAACCAAACACCCAGGATACCACCTGAATAGTCCTCAGGCAATTGGCTCAGTTCAAAAGGTCCAAATCAGTTGTCTCAGTCAGCACCTGTCTCCGGTGGGAAAGTTTAAAAGGTCTCTGGCAACTGGATCGCAGGGGTCTGGTGACTACTCAGATGTGGCTTGCTCCAGTGCTCCGTGGAATCAGGAGGACCCACCCAGCAAATAGATCAGTCTGGGAAGGTTGATGCCTCCTTCCCTACCTTACACCTCTGCCACACCCAGTCACTGATAGTCCTGCAGGGTTTTGACCAGTTGCCTGTCAAAACAGATATTCCAAGGGTTTGTACCTGCCTGAATCACAAGGAAATCTATTTCTACTCAGCCAGGCCTCTGTGCTCTGCCTCTATCTAGCAGGGAGAGGTGAGGCCTGACAATCTTGGGCACTTGATGGAGGCTGGGAGGTGTTCACTCAGTTCCAGCCCTGCCCCTGATTGTTGTTACTGACAGAACAGAACAGAACAACTTTGCGGGAATTTGTTTCTGTCCCTGATAAATTCCCCTGCAGATGATAAGCTGTTTTGAGTTCCCAGAGCCTGGGCCTCAGGCCCTGTCTTTGCTCCTGCAGGTTTGTATTCAGTTACCTGTCAGTTCTAGCCTCCTGTCTTCCTTTGTCTATTTACTGACAATCCTCTGAGGGCTGGGTGCATCTTAGGCTCAGTAAAGCGGTCCTCTTGGTCATCCCTGCCCTGGGAACTTCCCGGTTCTGCGTGTGCATTTCTAGTCCCCACACTCCACCCAGGCCGGTACTGCCTCAGGCAAACCCTTTACTCACGGGGCCTTCATTTCCATCCCAGATCTGTTCCGTGGTGGTTGCCACCTGAGTAGATGCCTGGCCTCCTCTGGTTGCCCAGGTAGACAGGGGATGTGGCTTCAGAATATCCAGGAGTGAGCCCTATTGTTGCCAAAAGACGGCTGTTGCTCTGTGCCTTGGGGCACCACTGCTCTGGTGTGGTTCCCTTTCAGCCCACTGTCCTCTCCTCACTCCTATGCCCCAGAGTCAGCACTGACCAGCTGTAGTTTAGGCCCTGTTCACACCCCTCGAGAAGTCATCCAAGAATCTGGACTCCTGGGGGACAGGCCTCCAGACCTCAGAGTAAGAGTGGAGTGCTGGGAGCTCAGAGTTTCAGGTAGAGAATATACACAGTTTTACACAGTTTTATGCCTGGCAGGAGAATGCTGCAGCACCCTAGTAGGAGAGGTAGGTCTAGTTTTTAGAGGGTCTCTCCTGTGGAGAGTAGCAGGAGGACCTTTGAACTCTGCTCGTTTGTTTGTGGGGCACACCAAGCCATTCTCATGGGGGAGGGGATTCCCATCTGCTTGGTGATGGATTTTGTACCTTTTGTTTGTATCCTTGGGGTCACAGCTCACCTCAGCGGGCTTGATGTGCATTCTTCAACCTTCTCTCTTGGTGCAGCTCTAATCCACCAGAGTACTCTCCTTCTGGACGGGAGCCTCTGTGGAAAGCTGGCTTTAGTCAGCCATCTTGTCTCCGCCCCGCTTTTGTGTTTTTTCTATATCTATTATTTTCTCTCTAGTTATAAAATACACATGTTCTTCATTCTGCCTCATCTTTTTCACTTTTTTGTTTCTGTCCTCTGTTTCCATTATTGTCTAGATTATCCTTTCAATTGTATCTTCATTTCTGAAATTCTTTTTTTATTGCAGTTTTTGGGCTGGGGCTGGGCTTGAACTCATCACCTCCGGCATATAGGGCCGGTGACCTACTCCTTTGAGCCACAGGCAACACCACCCTGAAATACTTTTGTTTGTTATCAGGCTTCTTCCCTCAGATCTTCCAGGCCTCATTTCATCTCCTCCCATTGTCTTGCTGTTTCTTCACCAAGTTGTTAAATATCTGCTTTGTGGCCTCCTCTCACAGAGGCAATTGATTTAATAAGATTTATTAATTCACTGTTTGGTTATATTTTTCATCTATTCCATGGTGACAATTTTGTGTCTGGCCAGTGTTCTCTGTCTGGTAGTCTTTCCTCACCCTCTCCAGGCTTTTTCATTAATCTCTTTGTATTGATTCTGTGTTTCAACTTAAAACATGACATGCCATGGAATGAGTTGAATTTTCATGCCCCGCTATTTGTAGGTTCTTTCAGGGAGTGTCACTCTGCTAGTGCTTTCTGCAATCTGCTGCCCCTGGGCTGTTGTGCCATTTCTCTGCACATTTGTTCCCTACACACCCCATCTCCCACCAGCACCTCTCCCCCCAACCAGCCACAGTGAGGCTTCTCCATCTTTGTCCTGTGCTCCTCAGATCTAAAGCTGGCATTGTATATAAGGTACCTGGATTTATTATTTTAGAGCAGTGTTTTGCAACCAGGGGCATTTTTGCTTCTCAGAGGATATATAAGCAATTTCTGGGGTATTTTTGTGTGTTAAAAATTGGGACAAAAAAACACCTGGGGACCTCTGGGAGCCTGGGTAGAAGATCTTCCTTGTAATTCCTCATGAAGGGCAACAAGCAGGGGGTATTTATCCAGATTTCCTGGTATCACTGGTTGAGATCTGCTCCTAAAGGGCATTAACTTGCTGGCACCTCTGACCTACCTTGGACACCGGGCAAGTCCTTTCCTGGTATCCTGTTTCCCCCAGGCAGAGAGCCACAGGTGTTTGTGGTGCAAAGCTACAAGTGAGGTTATACAGGTAAGGCCAGGGTATGGACAGGATCTGCCACATTTAGTTAGCCAAGTTTAGTGTTTTTTTTTAAATGGGCATTTTGATAAATGCTTATACAGGGTGGCCATAAAGGTCATGTGCACTTTTAAATTGCACACTATTTTAAACTGCACACGAACTTTATGACCACCCTGTATATTTGAGGAAAGTCCCCTTTCCCAATGTGATGCTATATAGGTTCCTCCTAAGTTTAGCCACTCCTCTGTCCTTCCTCCTCCCTGTCCAGAAGTGTTGGGTGGGAAGGAATCCATCTTTGTTCTTTCTCCGGGAAGTTTGCCTTTGGAGGTCCCAGAGGCCAGCCGGGAAGCTAAGCTCTAGAGACTTTTGCTTATGAACCTCCTCCTGGGATGTCCTGGCAGAAAGCCCAGGCTGAGAAGGATGTGACTGTGGTGCCTACGACCTGAGTCAGCTTTTGGTGAGGTATTGAGGAGGGTGAGCTGGCGTTCCTATCCCCTGGCCCCTTCTTGGCTCTCCTCTCACTGCCCAAGGCGCCTTCACAGCCTCCTTTGCTCTCTCCACCTCCATTCAAGCCATTCTTCCTGCAAAGGCGCTGACAGCCCAGAGGGTCTCAACTTGGGTTTGGTCTGTTTGTCACTTAGAAGGTGTGTGCAGTAGCTAAAGTCCATTTGCTGAGAAAGCTTTGGTAGACTTTGGTGACATAGACAGCCTTCTAGAGCATAGGGGGAACCGTCAGTGGGTTGGAGGGGTTCCAACAAACCCCCTTCCTCATTCACAGGGTGACGGAGCTGGAGCCCCAGCCAGTCTAACTGTAGCCCGTGAGCTATGGAAGGTGGTGAGCCCCTCAGCTGGCCACCTGACTCTTCATCTCACTCAGAGAGGCTTTCTGGGGACCTGCCACTCCCACCCACCCCAGGGCCTGATGACCACATACTCTGTTTCTAAACTGTTCTAAATACAACGTGTCACCACCTTATCTGCTTCCTGTTTTGCTGTGTTTATGATGCTCACATAGGGAGAGGGTACAGATTTGTCTGCTGAGCACACTCCTCAGACTAGGCCCTGACCTGCCTGCGCCCTCTCCTGGGAGCCTGGGAGTCAGGGCTTCTAGGCGCTGCACCTGACTCGGCCATGTAATTCTTGGAGGACACAGAACTCATTCTTCCTGTCTGGGATCAGGTCCCCAGAAGCCAACTTTGAGAAGGAAAGTTATGCACAGGCCCTAATTAGGGGGTGCTCTGGGATTCATGCTATAGGAGGTAGAGAAGGAAGCAGAAGTGGGTTGGGGCGTGGGGGGTTGTGGAACAGATGACCACCCACCCAGGTCCCCCTGAGTCTAGGGTGGCCTTGCAACACTATCCCAAGTGGGGGCCAGGGGCAGACCTTGACCCTCTCTCTGGTGGGTGCAGGTGCCCAAGGAAGGAGGTGCAGGTGCCCAAGGAAGAGCCAAACAACCAGAGAAGAAGTACTCTCCAGTTGGGGCACTCCCCAAAGATGGCTGCTAGCTGAGGGTGGGATAGCAAATCCCTCAGCCATGAGGGGGATCTGAGCAGGCATCAAGGAGCCCACCCACAGCCCTGTGTGCCCCATTTGTCCTGTGCCTCCCCCATGAACTCTCGTGAAACTCCAAGGGCAATAGGATAAAAACATAGGCAAAGGTGCTGCTCCAGGAAACACTCAACTACTTGGAATTGATTAGAGAGACAGAGAAAACCGAGTCTGAATTAGAGAATATTCTTAAGGTAAACAAATTACGTTATGGTCATTTAGGTATTCACCCAGAAATATTTACTGAGCACCTACTATGTGCCTGGTGTGGGGGCTATGGTCCTTGCCTTCAAGAAGGAGCATATGGGGGAGACAGATAATGACCAATGACTAATGAATGGACAAGATCTGGTTGGATCTTGGTCACACTGAGAACAGAGGCACAGGCAAGGGAGAGAGCAGTGAGCCAGGGAGGGCCTTTTCCAGGAGACCAGGTGGAGGGCAGGGGCCAGGCAGGGCTGTCGGGCAAGCACAAGGGCAGAGTGGGAAGGGAATACAGAGAAGGCAACTGGACTGAGATTGTGGGGGCCACAAGGAACATTTTAAGGCAGGCACTGAACAGATGGAAGTATTACACCTGTGTCACTTCTGGGAATCGCTCATTAAATGTTGTCTTTCTTCACAGTGGTCATGAGGTACTTGGTGGAGGGCAAGAGAGAATCAGACAGACCTGGTCTGCATTCCAGCTTCTCAACCCAATACCTTGGTTTGAGGTGACTGCATGACCCCGTGAAGCCTCAGTTTTCTTGTCAATGAAGTTGATAGGAAATTTGCCTTGCAAAGATGTTGTGAAATCAGAGAATATAGAATCAGAGTATACAGAATTCGCAGCCCTGTTTCTGACACAGGGTAGATGTCTAATACAGGTGGTCATTCTTACACACCCCAAACAACAATTCAACATTTCATTATCTCCAGAATCACCTTATAAAATGCTTGGTGTAGCCACACCATTGAAATCTCTCCCCAACTGCCCTGTCCTGTTACTGGCTTTATTTATTTGACTTGTTTCAAAAAGACTTTTACTTATAGATGAAAATATGTTCTTGCTGGCTGAGGAGGCCTAGGCGAATGGACTGCAGGTTCAAAACCTCCTCTAGGTGCCAGTGGGAGGTTTGGCTGTCCACTGCCCCTGCAACTCCACGTGCACTTGGCAATGACCTAGTACAGCTCTGTATCCAGGAACACTGGGACCAGACACTGCAGCCAGGCTCTGCATAAATTAGCAGTGACCCAGAGTTAGTGGTGTCCAAAAGAACATTTCTCTGTGGGTCCTGCCAAGCCACTCATTTCAAAGAAGGCCCTGGCTATTTCAGGCAGCCATTCCCATCGGCCACGTGCCTCCCCTGATAGGACTATGTTGCATAATTGGTTTCCCAAACAAGGGTCAGGACCTGTCCCTTTCCTGTCACAGCCTTGCCCAAAAGAGGGAAATTGCTCCAAGCCTGGGGAGGAAGGGGCTGAATACAGAGAGCAGGTGGGATGTGTCTACAGGACGGAGCAGAGGCTCCTGGAAAAAGGCTCGTGTAGGATCCTGGCTTGACCGGTGGCCTAGGCAGGTGCAGTGTGGTGGTGGTGGAGAGGGGGGGTAAAGGGAGGCTTCATATCAGAGCCTTTACAGTCTCTTGGAGAGAGTTCAGAGCTGGAAGCCAGGGACCTTCACATCAGGGGGCCTCAGAGAACTGTAGGGCTGGAAGGGATCTGTTAAATTTTATCCAGCTCCTCATTTGTCAGATGGAAAAACTGAGGCCCGGGGAGAGAAAGGGAGTTGGCTAAGGCAGTGTGGTTAATTCTTCCTGGCTTCCTGAAAGAGTCCTCTGGCACTAGTGGAAGTTGTTGTGGAAGGAGACTGCTGGACTGCTGTGGAAGGAGGCTGGCTTTCCCTCAGAATCCTGCTCTGAGGTGGGAAGGGTTCTGTGTAGGGGGTTTGGTCCCCTCCCTCAGCCTGTGGGCCCTGAACTTTCCCAGCCCTGCACTGTCCACAATGCCACAGTTAGTGACACTGCTAACACTCTGCTGTGCTCTGAATGCTGAACCCTAGTCCCTAAGGTCATGGTATTAAGCAGGCAGGCATTTTGGGAGGTGATCTGATCCATAAGGGTAGAGCTCTCTTAAATGAAATTACTGACCTACCGAGGGGTTGAAGAGACCCAAATTCTTCCCTTCCACCATTCCAAGAAACAGTGAGAAGCTGCCATCCATGAACCAGAAAGCAAATCTGATGGTCACTTGATCTTGGATTTCCCAATCTTTAGAACTGCAAGAAATAAATTTCTGTTTGTTTATAAGTCACCCACCTTGTTACTTTATTTATAGCAGCTCAAACAAACTAAGGCACATTCCTTCTGTTGTTTTGCTTTAAATGCAATGTCCATGGGGAGCAGAGCACTGCCAGACCCTTAGTGAGCCCTTGTGCTGTGTTCACTCCCCGTTGCACCAGCACTGTGGGTGCCTTTTCCCTTTCTCAGGAGCTTCCCGTTGGGAGCAGTGGGCACAGCGTTGCCTACCTTCCAGGGTGGTTTCAAGGCCCATTTGGGATAATGGAAGGCACAGTGTTTTGAGAAGAGAAGAGCAGCTTGGATGTAAGAGGAGATTCTAATTAATGATTTATGCCTGGGGGCCAGGTTCCTGGCAGTAAACAGAAGACCAAACAGAGATGGGCAGCCATTCTCTCCAGCAAATGCATCTCAACAGTATTTGCTCCCTTCACACGGGTGTCTCAGTTGGGTATCACACACTCCTGGGTTTGCTCTTCCTGGGCAGTTTGTCTCCCCTCAGGTGCAAGGACCTTGACTTTAGGGTTTGCAGTGCAACCTCCATGTTCACCGTGTGGTACGTCCCCCTGTAAACTTCTGTTACCTGAATGACAGAGAATGCTCCCTCAACCACTCTCATTCCTGATGAAGCAAAAGCAATAGCTCCTTAGAAAGAGCCAGAGAAAGTGTGATTTCAGGATCCTGGAAAGAAAGTTCTATTGATGCTCCCTCTCCAAACACTGGTGTGGTGTGGGCACAGCAGAGCTGAGGACCTGGCCCCTCTCTCCCGTGTCCTAGCCTCTGGTGTCTTCTTCAAGAAGAGCTGGTTCAACAGATTCTGGATCTTTCATCACTGCTGTGGAGGTGCCTGCACCCAGATTTCCATTCCTTTTTCCCTTCCCCCCTTCATTCATTCATTCAACATATACCTACTGAATTTTCTGAAAACTGAGAGTTGAAAGACCTGAGTTTAGGTGTTGACCCACTGTGTGGCTGTGGCAGGTCTCTGCCTGCTCTGGGCCTCAGTTCGTTCCTGTGTGAAGTGGGAGTAAGGGCTGGACTAGATGGATGAATTTCCAGACTCTGACAGAAATTGTGTGACTCTGTGGCTCAGGTGGGATGGCACAGCTGTGGGAAGGGGTTGCAGAGTGCCCAGCTCAGAGCTGGAGCATAGCCTGTTCCTGCTTCCAGCAAGAAAGCGGCAGTAGGTTTCCCGCTGGCCTGTGGTCGGTGTCCAGCAGCAGCTGGTGTCTGGGAATGGAGGGAAGCGGGACAGGAAGTGGAATCTAGGTCACCAAACCTCCCCCACTCCCCTGCCCCCGCTCCCTGGCTGGCTCTGCCTCCCTCTGAGCCTCAGTCACCCAGGCTGGTCTTGTTATTGTCCCAACCCGTGGGACTAGGAGGTGGTGCAGAGCACGAGACCTGGCTGACTTCCCAAAACAGGCCTGAATCTCTCTTCCCCAGTGAACAAAATCACAATAATCCAGCACTCTGGGTTCAAGGCCAAGACAGGGTGGAATCCTAGCAGAAGCTGTCTCAGGCTGGGCTGTGGTGGGAACAGTAATGTGCATTTGGCAGGCAGAGAAGATTTTTCCTTTCAGGCACTTCAGGCGATGCTTCTTCCCCCACCTCCTGCAGAGAATTTCCTTGAGCCAAGAACCAACAGACCCTGAAATCATCTCTGTAGAAAATTGTTTTCTTGGTTTCTGCCTCAGGGGTCAGAGCTGCACCCCTCCCCCACCACCACACACACACAAAGCAAAACAGGAAGGGTGAATTCTCCCAGGACCCCAGCCTCAGGCAAGAGTTTTCTGTGGTGCACCATCCTTTCTGGTTCTCTCACTAGAACAACTCCTCCCTGCTTTTAAGGACAAGAGTTTAAAAAACTAACTCATACTAAAGTGTGAGCAACTACTATCTGCTGGCTTTTGCCTGCTCTTGTCATTTGATGGTAAACTCCTGGAGCACAGGTTTTATTCCTCTTTGCAGTTCCAGGCCACACACAAGGCCTGGCACAAAGTTAGTGTTGTGTGGACAATAACAAAGAATGACAGCACTAGTGAAATGAAGAACAACAGCTAACAATTTTCTAAATGCCATGCACTCTGGCAAGTGCTTTACATACATCACCTCATCTAATTTTCACCCCATGTGGGAGGTACTATTCTTATTCCCATTTTACAGAGGAGGAAATAGAGGCCCATGGAGGTTAACTTACCAGGAACCTAACAGTGGTGGAGCTAATATTCAAACCAAGGCAAAACGTGCTCTCCACCCAATAAGCTAGATATGTCTGAAGTAAGATTAATTGGGCTTTCCCTAAAGATCCTCTTTTATAACACTTAACCCCACCACCCCCAAATGTGTCTCGATTGATGGAATTTTAGGTATATTCATAGGCTTCCATGAGTGGGAAGAGGTGGGAGTTTCTTCTGGGAAGTCCCCAAATCACACTCAGTGATTGTGGAAAGGACCAGAAAGAGGTCAACTGATGCTGTTTTCCTCCCTACCTTTTCTCTTGCTCCTATTTGACTGTTGAGAACTACAGGAGCTCCTGGGATGCCAGCTTCATGGTGGGTCCCAGAAAAGGCTAGTGAATCCCAGTGTCACTGCCGGACTGGAGCCTCACTTTGAGAGTCCCCCATTTTCCCTTTGCTCTAAGGTATTTTCCATACATCACTCAGCAGAGTGTGTTCACTCAGGTCTTTACTTGTTTCACATCCATCTCCCTCACCAGAGGGGGCACTTCACAAGACCAAGGACCTGTGTGGCTCCCCAGAGGATTTGCAGCTACGAGCACAGGCCCTGATGTGAGTAGGTCCACAGCAAATGGCAGTTGTTATTTGGGGAGCTGGCCCAGGATCCTGGCAGTCCCTCTGATTTCCAGTTCTCTGAGGCCTGAAGCTCTCACTGAAAAGGGAGCTGCTTGGGCAAACTGGGCAGAGAAGCAGCCTGGGTGTGTGTGTCCAGCATGTGTCCTGGCTCCCCTCTCCTGAGACGCCCTCCCTGGTTAGCCCTGCCCTGGGTGCACTGTTTCTAGGCAGGGTTCCTGGGGTTCCCACAGGTTCTGGAAGGGCACACGTGAACCCCATACTCTTTGCTCTGGCTGCTCAGGAGGTAGAAGATGGAGAGAAAGACAGGTTCCATTTGGATTCAGAACTGGGCAGCCAGGCTGAGGTCACAGCCCTTTCTTCCCTCCTCCCTTCCATCTTCGTCTCATACAGGGCTCATCCATTTATTTTTCCTTCTTCCTCTCTTTTTCTTCCTTCTTTCTCTCTTCTTACCTCTTTCCTTTCTTTCTCTTCTTCTTCCCTCCTCCCTCTTTCTTTCCTTCCCTGTTTCTCACCTTTTTCCATGAAGAATTTGAGGCCACAGTAAACCTCCAGACCACTAGTGTCCAGACTGGCCTGAGGCCTGCTGACAGGGCTGCCAAGGGCAGCGCTAACCTCAAGGTGCCCCTGGCTCTTCTCCTGGGCTTTGCGTCTGGCAGGGGCAGCACTGGGGGCAGAACCCAGCCCCAGGTCACCCCCAACTACCCCTCACCAAGTGGCCCAGCACTGGAACACAGGTGGGGATGACACCAACATCCCAGGCAGTTGTATGAAGGAATCTCTGGGGTCCAGAGTTGGAGTTGCTGTGTCGATGGCCCCAAGCTCCAGAGGTACCCACCATGGAGTTGTTGAGTGCCTGAACGAAGTCCTGGTTGGCTGCCTCACTTGGAGGCATTCCTTCAGCTCTCAGAGCCTCAGGAACTTCCTGGCCTATGCCCATTCCTCCAGGTAGCTGTGGAGAGCAATAGTGAGAGCACCATCAGGTTGTAGAGCCTCACACTGGCAGATGCCTGGGTGATGTGGACAGGTTCCTGATGACAATAGGAACAGAGTGGGAGTAGTACCGAGCTGGGACCTTGTGTTGGGGAAGGAAGATGGGCCTGTGGAGTCTCCAAAATTTATGTTGGGGTCTCTGCCTTTTCCTTTAGGTGGAATCCTGGCAGGGCTTGCCTGGAGTGCCAAGACCACCATGCCCTGCCTTTTCTCATCCCCCAAACTTCCTACTCCCTTGGCTGTCCCCAGCAGCTGCCTGGCAGCAATAACAATGCCAAAGCCTGGTCCACCCTGGGCTATAATTGGTAAATCACAAGCTCGATTTTCTTCAGGGAGAGCAGGTCTAGGTGAGATTCAGCTGAAAGGAAGGAGATTGATGGCAGGTTCCAGGGAATGTGCAGACCTCACAGTCAGGACTCAGGTGCTATGGAGATGGCCAAGCGCTGGACCCCATCCAATTCAGCCCTGCCGCTAACTTGCTGTGTGGCCTTGGACAAGTCACTTTACCTCTGTGAGTCTTAGTTTTCTCATCTGTTAGAGGATAATAATCCCTGCCTTGCAATGATGCTGTAAGAGTCCAGAGAAGCTGAACACACCCCCTGGCAGGGGAAGGTGCTGGGTGAGAGGTGGGCGGTCTGCTGGCTCAGGGTTCCACAGGCAGTCGGAGTCCCTCCAAGTGCTGGCTCTCCCCTCCCCCGCCTGTTTTCCGGCACAAGCTGGGCCAGATGGTGGGAGCTGGGAAATGCAGCCGAGCTGCACACTCCTGGGCTATTTTGAGAAGCCTCCTGTTTCCCTTCCTGCCTGGGGCCATGTGGTGGCTGTGGGTCTCTGCTCACAGGATGGGCCCCTAGAGCCCGGCCTTGTCCTTGCTCTGCCCCTCACTCCCCGCCCTTCCCTTCCTTGTAGCCTGGGCCCCGGGGGCCCCCCACATCCTGGCTCCCACCTAAGACTACAGCCCCCACTCAGCAGGGGTAGAGGTCAGGGGTGCAAAGGGGATTTGGGGCAGGGCTGTGGTCATCTACCTATAACACGGGGACAGTGGGAGGCTGGCAGTGGCCCCATGTTGCTCTGGACCGGGCCTTTGCCCACCCAGACCCCTCTTCTGCAGAACCTGGTTCTGAGTGGCTGCACTCAGTCACTGGCAGTAGTTGTCACTGCAGGGAGCTTCCTTCAGAGCCTTCTGGCATCCTACAGAGAGACATGGCCACCCAGAATGCTGGCCCAGCCAGGAGGTCAGGCAGCCACCTGGCTTGTGGCCCAGCTTGTCCGAGTTCCAGGCCAGCAGAGAAAGCATCGACCCTAGGCACCCTCAGCTAACAGAAACCTCGGAGCCACCCTTGACTCCTCTCCCTCCCTTTCTCCTCCCTGCACAGAGCTCTGACCCCAGCAGGCCGGCTGTGAGCCCTAGCATTATCACTTATTGGATCTGTGACCTATCACTTTTCTGTGCCTCAATTTACTCATTTGTAAAGTGGAGTTAAGGAGAATACCCACCTACTTGTTAGGGCTGTGGGGGAATATTGAGTCAATACTGGTAGAGTGCTTAGGACGGTGCCTGGCTGCCTTAGTCCGTTCCTGCTGCTATATTGAAGTGCCAATAAAAATTAATTTCTCACAATGCTGGAAGCTGGAGACTCCAACATCAAGGCACAGATAGCTCCAGTGTCTGGCAAGGGCCTATTTTCTGGTTCATAGATGATTCTTTCTCCTTGTTTCCTTACATGATGGAGGGGAAGAATTCCTGTCTCATTAGCCCCTGATGAGAGCACTAATCTCATTCACAAGGGTGGAGCCCTCATACCTTGATCACTTTCAAAAAGCCCCACCTCTTAGCATTATTATATCGTGATTAAGTTTCAACATGTGAATTTAGGGGGGCACATTTAGACCATAGCCCTGGCACATAGTAGTCGCTCAATAAATGTCAGCTCTTGTTATCTAACTGGTTGATACATTCCTTGAATTACAATTCTCTGACATGGCTTCTGCCTCTTTAACCTTCTCCTACTCCAGCCTCTCCTAAAGAGCCACAGAACCTCACCGTCTCTCCTCTCCACCCTGCTAAAGTCCAGGGCATCTTTTTAAATAAAATTTTGATTAGCATCACAGGAATGAATCAGGTAGATTTATTCATTCACTCAACACATATTTACTGAGAGCTTACTCCACACCAGGCACTGTTCGGAGGGTGGGGATCTGGAGTGCCCCAAACGAAGACTGAAGCTTGTGTTCTAATGTGTTTAAATCCCATTCCTGCTCCTGGGTGGCCTTGGGAAAGTTCCAACCTCTTGGAGCCTCAAATTTGTCATTTGCAAAATGGGACCCTGGAGAACCTGCCTCATCGGCTTGCTGTCAGGAATGAGTGAGATCTTGTTTATGGAGCGCACACTGCTACATGCAGAGGATGATATGAAGTATTCTTCCAGTGGTTGCCCTGGGATGAGGATGGTGAGGACAGTGATTCCATTCCTAACTTTCCCTGGTACATGCTGGGCTCCGTCATAGCATCTGAGGCTCTGGGCATAATCTAGATCCAATACATGCCTCCCGTAAGCCCCCAACAGCCCAGATTCTCACGATTCCATGTTACTCGGGCCACGCTAGGTGTCTCAGTCTCCCCAGACAACTCAGCCTTTTCAAACCTCTTGCCTTTGTACACGCTGTTCTCCATTCTTAACATTTCTATCCCCCTTTCATTCTTTTCTTAACAGTCACCTCCCTCTCCATCTTTTTGAGGCAGCTCCATCTCTTCCCAGCCTCCCAGGCAGGACAAATCCCTCCTAGATCTGAGCCGTTCTGCCAGGCGTTCACGCCTCCAGCACATACCTTCCCACCGGGTGTTATTACTGTGCGGCCACAGGTCTGTCGGTCCCCGCAGCCATGGGTTGCATTTTGTGTGTGTGTCCCCAGAGCCCAGCACTGGTCTGGCATATTGTGAGTCCTCACTGGTGTTTGATGAATGCCTGAATATCTGTGGAGAGACCTCTCATGATCAACATTAGTTTACCCAAGTGAAAGATGTGATCAGTGTTAAAGATTCACACTTCACTGGAAGAGAAAGGCTGTGCCAATGCTGCCCCCAGCGTGACCACATGCCAGTGTCAGTAACAAATAGACAACAAAATGTGGAATGGTTCAAACACAACACAAGTTTCTTGATCACTCATCTGAGTCTGAGATGAGGTTTCCTGGTCTGCGGGTAGCTTTCCTCCACGTGGTAATTTGGGGATCCTAGCTCTCCCCATTTTGTGGCTCCACCATTATTTAGGTCCTTGTTGTCATCCACATCCAGCTGGCAGAAGGGAAAGTGAGAACGTGGAGGAGGCACAGCTGCTCTTAAAAGCCTTGGCTCTGAAATGGTACATGTTGCTTTTACTCGGGGCCCATTGGCTAGAGCTTAAAATCGCAGAGTTTTCTAGCTGCCGCGTGCGTGGAGACTGTGGGACAGGCCCCGGGCTGCAGTGAGGCGGGCTGGGTTGCTGGCTCACTGCCCCCACTCACCAGACCGCGCTGGGCTGAAAAACCTGAGCAACTCATGGGTCACGGCCGCTCTTGGTCCACTGGGCAGAGAGAAAGGCTGGCCACCAGTCAGGGTGGGAGTGAGGCACTTCAGTGCAGTGACCAGGGGAGCGAGGTCACTCTTCTCAGTGGCTGGAGGGCTCTGTCAGGGTTCTGGGACAAGGTATTGCACCCACGGGAGTCCAGACCCCAGCAGGCTGCAGCTACTCTTCCTTGACCAGGAATGGGCTGGGTTATGTCCTATGTGAGGTCCTGGCTTCTCAGATGGTCACAGCTGGTTAGGAAAAAAGTATCTCTGACCCCAGCACCATCTAGTGAGCCACAACTACGCCTATGTCCATGGCCAAGTGCCCTTGGCTGCATTTTGAAAGGGCTCTTTGACAGCTGAGCCTCCTTTCTCGCCCAACATTTCCAGCCATTGGAAACAGCCCCTTGCTGGGATGAGCAGCATCACTCAGCCGGAACAAGAGGCTCCCTGGACAGCTCCTCAGCTGCCCACCCACTCCCCGGGCTGTCCCCTCCTCTGCCAGCCCCACACCAACCCCAAGAGTCTCAGGGACCCTGAGCAGGAATGATGCTTACTGACCACCTAGTTTGGTGGCCCTCAGCTGGCTGTCTGGAACTTAGCGGGGGCACTGTGATTGCGCCAGTGATTTGGGAGTGAACTGGCTTTTATGGGCAGAGGTCAGGGATGCTGCAGATTCTGAAACAAGAACTGTCTTGCACCCTGCACAATCTGTGTTCAGCTGCATATTCCTGTAGGGTAGTTCTTCTTAAACTCAACCTGGTCTCCACCCTACACTTCCCGGTTCATCAGGTCTGCAGTGGACTAACGAATATGCATTTCTAACAGCTCCCAGCTCACTGTGGTACTGCTGATCTGGACACCACACTCGGAAAAGCACAGTTACAGAGGGAAAATATGTTTTTAAATACCTGAGCCTGGAACATAATTATGTTCTATAACTAGGTATAAGTTAGGATTTTTTTTTTTCTATATTCACTTAATTTTCCTGGGTTGCAACTATTATATAGATCAATCTCTTTGGTTATGGCTGGAACTTGACCAGGAGCTGTTCACTATCTCAGAAAATATGGTTCTCACTGGCAGTGCCCCTGGAGACAACCATGCTGCAATTTAGACTCTGTGCTGTCTGCATTTGCAAGTGTGATGTTCGTGGTGATGATGCCCTGAATGCGTGCCAGCCTCTGGCGGCTTCCTCGGGTCTTCAGTGTAGTCATGCTGTTATTCATAGAGGACTGACATGCCCATAACTACAGTGTAAATTATTTTCCTTTTATTTATCCTTTATATTAAAAGGAGAGCCTTGTGAGTATATATGTGCACACACGTATAAGCATTTCAAGTTAGTGAGTGAGTAGTTTCTTATTTCTATTTCATATTTTAATTTAATTTTATTTTTAGACATTATGTCACCCTCGGTAGAGTGCCATGGCATCACAGCTCACAGCAACCTCAAACTCTTGGGCTTAAGCGATTCTCTTGCCTTAGCCTCCCAAGTAGCTGGGACTACAGGCACCTGCCACAACACCCAGCTATTTTGTGGTTGTAGTTGGCCCAGGCTGGATTTGAACCCACCAGCTCTGGTGTATGTGTCTGGCACCCTAGCCGCTGAGTTATAGGTGCCGAGCCTCATTTCTTATTTCCAAGAATTTAATTTTAGGGGGTAAAGCAGCATTACTAAATATTTATTACTAAAAAGGAGATATTGCATCTGTCAGGGTTGAAACCACTAATTTAATTCACCCTCCCCTCCCCCCCCCCCGCATCCAACCCTATGCTGTACAGAGTGAAATGCTCCCCTGGTTAGGAGAATGCTTTATGCAAGGTGGATGGGAGGCCTCTGAGCAGTGCCCTGACTCCTAATCCGTGCTTTTCCCAGGCAGAGGAGACCTAACCTCGACTGAGAGCCTTCTGCCCGCTGGGCACTGTGCTGAGTGTTATAGGGGAGGGAGAAGGTATCATTAGGGCCATTTGGAGGCCTAACGGGGACTCTGTGCTCAGGAAGATTGGACGACCTGGCCAATAGGCACACAGCTGGCAAACATTAGTACTGGGATTCCACCCCGAGGCTGACTCCACAGCCACTCAGGCAGAGGCTGCTGTGCCTCCATATCGAAGGAGGACATCTGTGACTGCTGTTTTCACCAAGCAGTTGACAGCTGACACAGATGGAGGACATACGTTAGACCTAGGAAGGCCGCAGTCAATGGAATTGACTTCGTGTCTGTCCTCATGGAGTTGACATTCTAGTGAAGAAGACGGAGTGTGTACAAATAGTCATGATGTAGATGCTCCACCCAGGGGTAGAGGTCAGGGAGAGTGTATGCTGGGAACCTGGCCTCACCTGGGCTTGAGGGCAAGAAGGCTGGGACAGGACGGGGCAGGGCAAGTAGAAGTGGGTGCCTGAGGAGGCAGCAAGAAGAGAGTTCAGTACTCAGGAGATGGCGGCAGCAGTGAGTGTGGAGCCCAGAGTAAGGGCCATAACAAGCAGGAGAAGTGGCCTGGAAACACCACATGGGGCCAACATGGCCTTGGAGAGAGTTTGATCTTCTCCCTAAACAACAGGAAGCCATGCATTGTGAGTTGAAATCTGTCCAAAAGATGATGGAGTCCTAAGCCCTAGAAGCTATGGATGTGATCTTAATTTGGAAATTGAGTCTTTGTGGATGATCAAATTCAGATGAAGTCATTAGGGTGAGTCCTCATGCAGTATGATTGGGGAAATTCAGACACAGAGAAGGACACACACAGAGGGAGGACCACATGAGAACATGGGAGATTGCCACCTACAAGCTAAAGAATGAGTGAGGGTAGGTGGCCTCTTGCACCAGAAACCAGCAGAGAGGTCCTCGGAAGGGATCTCAGACTTCCTCTCCAAAACTATCAGAGAATACATTTCTGTCATTTAAGCCACCCAGTTGGTGGTACTTTGTTTTAGCAGTCCCAGGACATGAATATACCATGAACAGATCTAAGCTCGTGAGTAATGTAATCTGATTTGGTGTTCAGATAGCCTTGCTGGTGATATGTGCAGACAGGACTGGAGGGACATAGGGGCTGTGGGGAGACCTGTTGAGGGTGGTTACCACATTCTGGTGATGGCCAATGGCAGCTTGGTGAGGTTGGGGCAGGTAGAAGTGGAGGAAAGTGGACAGACAGGGGAGATGTTTAGAAGTAGAGCTGACATCCTTCTGTCAAGGATGAATCCTAGGATGCTGGCTTCTGCCAAGGAGCAGATGGCAGTATCACTGCCTGAGATAGAGTGACTGGGCGGAATGTGAGGGTAACAAGCTCGAGTTAAGTCTGAATTCAAGGTGCTTTTAAGGCACCCAGTGGAGCTGCAGTTCTGTGTCCCAGAGGAAAGTTTGGCCTGAAGATAAAGTTTGGACCCTCATTCCAGGTGTTTCCAGGGGGGCTTACCTGGGGTAGCTTTGATGGGCCTTGGTGAGGAGATACATGTTCTTCCATAGAAGTTTGTAACCTGGCTTCACTTTATATCCATGTGGGGAGTTTCACAAATGACAATGTCCAGGTCGTTCCCCAGCCCCATTAATTGGATATCTGGGGGATGGAGCAGCATGTGTGTACTTTTAACCTACACAGAAGGCCCCATGTTGCCACTTCACTGTAGGGTGGTCTAGATGGATCGTTTTTTTAACCCCCTTGGCATCAGTTCCTTTTGGGGCTTTCAGATCCAGAGAAGAGTATTCCAGTTTCCTCCTGTCTTTTGCTAAGGTGGGCTGGGCAGAAGGTGGAGGGCTGAAGGGGGTTGCCCAAGTGCAAGGAATTGCAAGAGGGCTTTGGGAATCTAAATGCTTCTCTAAAACCTTTCAACTGATTTTCTTATTTTAGTTTCTCTCTAGCCTAACTCCTGACTCCCATTCCCAGATACCCTCTGGGAGCTTCTGCAGTATAAACCAAGTTCATTCTCAGTGTATCCCACGTGCTGGCTTGTGATTCAGCATTCTGGGGTCTACCAGCTCAGCTCCAGCCTGTTTGGCTGCTATCTAGTCATACGTTTCTCATGCTGTTCTTTCCTCTCCTGGTCTCCCTGTCGTTGGAGTTGTATGCCTCAGAGAACATCACTTGACTGTGGTTTCAGTGAGATTTGGGGAAGAATCAAAAGTAGATGTGTGTGTTCCAGCTTCACCCAGCCAAGAAAGGTGTATGAAACACCTTGAGATATAGATTCCCTCTCGCCAACGTATCATCAGAAAGGTTTTTGGCCACATGTAATAGAAACCCCAACCAGCAGTGACTAAAACAAGTATGGTTTTGTTCACCCCACACAAGGGGCTGGAATTAGACAGCTGAAGACTTTGGCCGTGGACTCCACAGAGTTGGTGGCAGCAGCTCTGTAATCCTCTTGGCCTTGGGTTGTGGGAAGAGTACATCTCCCTTCTGCAACTTCTGTGGGGGGATCAGGGAAGAAAGAAGGTGGGAATGAGTTCTGGGTTGGCCACCCAAAAGTGTCTGTCTGAGACATCAAATCGCATGGTGGTTCATAAGCATGGTATTCTGGAGTTAGGCAAAATGTTTCAATCCCAAGCTCTGTCCCTTTCTGGCTGGGTGTCTTTTGGACAGTTTCTGAACTGTTTGAGTCTCCAATTCCCATAGATGTCACTGAACATGGATGAATGAGACAATGCGTGTCAAGTGTTCACGTAGGATTGTCACACAGTAGGGACTAAATAAATGCAGGTGTTCCAGGACAGCATCACTACCCCCAGGGAAATATCTCCTGAACTCTTGGAGGTTAGGTTCACAGAATTTAGCCCATGGGGCTTAGGTTCCTTCCTGAGTTTCGGATCTCATTTCTTTTCCAGGTCACTTTGGTTTTCTTCCTCCCTCCCCCCATCCACCCACTTCCCCCATTCCCAGAAGAAACCAGAGCCTTTCTGGCTGGTTCTGTAAAGTCCTGGATGAGGCATTCTCAGCAGTGGGCACACGTGTGAGGTCTTAACCTGACAGGCCCTAGTCCCTTGGCAGGCACCAGCCAGATTCTGAGCATCTCTGATTTCAGTGGGCCTGACGAAGTGAGAGTTAATGATTTTCTTTACAAAATGAGTGTTTAAGCCCCAACATTTTCCCTCTCACTTATTCATTCTTCACTCCTTCAGAGATTCATTCATCATTTATTCATTCATTGTGATTATGTTTTTTACATTGACATACATGACTTGTGAGTCATAGAAACCTGGATTTAAATACTGACTTTACTATTAGCTGTAGGATCCTTGGAGTTCCTTAACCTGCCCATGCCTCAGTTTCCTCACTTTTCCAGTGAGGCTGATGATAACCTAACTCAGCATGATTAGTGAGGGGAAAATGAGATATTGAATGCTAAGTGCTGAAGGCACAATGCTGGCCCAGAGTACGTGCTCAAAGAGGAAAGCCAGCATTAACCAAGCCCTTATAGTGTGTCAAGCCCTGTTCTAGGCATATCACATATATAAGATATTCTATTTGTCATTATTGCTATGTAACAAATTACTACAAAGTCTGAGGCTTAATACAACCCACTTATCTCAATCTCTGTGGATGGGGGATGTGGGCACAGCTTAGCTGGATTCTGCTTCAGGGTCTCTCAAAAAGCTTCCATCAAGGTACATCTGGGGTTAGGGTCTCATCTGAAGGCCAGACTAGGGGAGGATCTGCTTTCAAGCTCATCCTGGTATTGGCAGAATTCAGTTCCTGAGGGTTTTTGGACTGAGCACCACAGTTCTCAGCTGGCTGTTGACTGGAGGCTGCCCTTAGCTCCTTGCCACATGGATTCTTCAATGACACCCTGCTTCACAAAGCCAGCAAGGGGAGTCTGCTATGGGGTAACCCAATAGCAGAAGTGACACTCTATTATCTTTGCTATACTCTATTGGTTAGAAAAAAGTTACTATGTCCAATCCACACTAAAGGGGAGGGGATTATTCAAGGGCACCAACACCAGGAGGTGGGATAATCAGCAGCCAAGTAAGAGCTAATGACCACACTCATTTAACCCTCTACTCAACCCTGTGAAGTACAGTAAGCCCTCAGTATCCATGAGTTCTGCATCCACTGGTTGAAAATACTAAAAAGAAATAATAAAACTAATACAGCAATAAAATATAATACAAACAACAAAACCAACTTACAGATGCAAATTATAAAACATTTCATTGATTTAGATATTATAAGTAATTTCAAGATGATTTAAGGTATCTGAGTGGATGTGCATATGTCATGTGCAAATACTATGCCATTTTATTAATATATAAGGGACTTGAATATCCGTGGATGGTGATATAAGCCCATTTTACAGATGAGGAGGCTGGGGTATAGAGAAGTTAAAAAAAAATGAGCCTGGATTTTATACTAGGCAGTGTGATTCTGAACCTCATCCTCAAAATTTAACATTAAAGATTATGTCTCCTCAATAGACAGTAGACATGATTATTGTTCAAACACTTTCTAAGCACCTATTTTGTGCTAGGTCATGTTCTGTGTATGGGGGTCATAGAGATGGGTAAAAATAACCCCTATTCTCCAGTAGTTCACAGTCTCATGCAGGAGACAGGAACTTAACAGACACATAATATCAAGCAACGTGGAAACCAGCAGAAAATTTGGTGAGCAAAATGTATGATTTGTAGGTAAAGTGAAATCACAACCAACAGCCTTGCTTGCATTCAGAGCAAATCAAGCTGCCCAGCTCTGTGTCCTGGCTTACTTCCAAGTTTCCCCACCAGGCTTTCCTGGCTATTTCTTTTCAGTCTTTTATTAGCTGACAACAGCAACAGGTATCCAGCTGTACAAAAAAAGGAAGGGGGGGGGGGAATATTAAAATGATTAAAATCAGGAAATGTTCCAAGATTCTGGGGAAAGACTGAGTATGGAAAAGCAGGGGAGTCAGGTGGCTCCTCTGCTGGTGACATGTCGGTGGCAGAACCTGGCCTCAGTTTGTCCATCTGTTAAATGAATATTTATTCATGCATTCCTGTGTTATTCAAGCAAAATATGAGCTCCTGCTCACTTGTTTTTTCAGCTGATTATAAATCTAAATTGTAAGTGGACAGGAGGAATTCTAAAAACCGAGGATGAGCTTCTGCCTTGGGTTTGTGGCTGAGTTGGGAGGGTGGGGGAGTGGAGGTGAAGGGGTGTCTGTGTGTGCATGTGTGTGTTGTGTGTGAAGGGTGGGGTGTAAGAAGGAAGAGGCCAAGCCCGGCTCCCTCATGGGCTCTCTCCCCTCCCCCAGCTCTGAGGCTTTCTCCCAGCACATCCTCCCCCACTGCACCCTGATGACAGGTCCTCTCAGAGGCAGAACAACTTGCTCCCAGTATTAATGGCTCAGGAAGGGGGTCTTGGTGGCAGCCTATCAGGGAGAGGGAAATGGGTTTGCAATTATGGCCTTTGTTTTGTGGTTTTTTTTCCTCTGCAGACAAGGAGGTGGAAAAAGTGTTTGTCCTCACTCCTGGGCCAAGGGGACATAGGCCCTCCCTATTCCTGTGTTATGTGCCCCCAGACCACCTGAGGGGCCATGCTGGTGGGGGCGCGAGGAGAAGGAGGGGGTTTGGGACCAAGCCTCTCCACACTGCTATGAGCACTGAGCTTGGGCTTGAAGGAATCATGCCCCTCACGCCTCTTCCCAGCCTCGCCCCCAGCTGGCCCGCTTACACCCAGGGAGAGTGAATCAGGACCTCCAGGAATGACCCATTCTTTGGAAGAAGTTTCTGGAAGAATCCCCTAGATGGATTCTGGGGAAGGGTGACGGTCTAACCAGCAGTTTAGTAAACACCTTTCCTCTGGCTTCTGTTTATAACTTGTCCTGATGCAGGAGGGCCAAAGTTGTCCCTAGCAACCAACTTAAGGTTTTATCATTCACTTCCCCAAGTGATTAGGCATTGGGAGCTGCCAATGACCCATGAGGCTATAGTCAGGAGGACCACTCCTTAGTTCACCTGGGAGGAGCTCTTTTAGGTCCTCATTGGCATCTGGAAAAGGACAGTTTGGGAAACCACCTTCTCTGGGTCTGAATGCTGTGTGACTTTAGGTAAGATATTTAACCTCTCTGAGCCTCGGAATCCTCACCAGTAAGATGAGGATAGTAACACTACCTAGTAGTTATTTTTGTTGTAGAGGTTACATGATGCAAAGGTAATATGCAAAAGCTCCTGGTAAGGCATCTGGTGGAGAAGCTGATCCACAAACAGTAGGGCTGCTATGACCTTGCTCAGGGAAAAAGGGATCTGGATGGGGTACCCGGGACGTTGGCCCTCTGGGGGTAAAGAGAGAGAGATGATGCCACCCCACAGTGATGCAGGAGGCTGCAGCCACTCTAGTGATACTTTATTGCTTAATCTGGGGAGCAGGGGGCGTGAAACATGAGTGAGACCTTTTGGTTCATCTGAAAAATTCCATAATAAATGTTTAAAAATGTGTGATTACCTTTTGCAAAAAAGTAATTAAGTTATGAGAAACTTGTTTGTAAAGAGTGAGGGAGAAAGAAAAATTAAGAGTGAAAAGTTGTAATTAAAAGGTATATCTCAATGTTCCAAGGTTATGCAAAGAAGGCTCTGGAAGTCATCTGAGTGTGAGGACGTGGCTTTTCATCCAATGACAGATTCTCCTCTCTTTCTTTTTTTCTTTCTTTCTTTTTTTTTTTTTTTTTGGTAGTTACAAATTACACATAACACAAAATTTACCATCATTACTACTATATATTTTTAGTGTATAGTTCAGTGATATCAAATACATTCATAATGCTGGGCAACTCTCACCACTGAGAGGTGAAGGACCAAAAATGAGAGGTTATTCCAAGACACGAAGGAAAGGAAGAGGAGTCCAGTTTCTGTGTGGGGAGGGGTTCAAATAAGAAGTCAGCGTGTGGGTTAAGGCAATGGGGATATAAGAGTCGGGAGAGGGGGAGGGATTGGCATCCTCATTCCTTCCTGGGCAGGACAGTTCTACTTGGGCTGGTCCCTACATTGGGCCCTATCAACCACTATCCATCTCTAAAACTCTTCATCTTATAAAATTGAAACTCTACACCATTAAACAATAACAGTCCATTTCCCTTGATTTTTCTTTTCACATGCCCTTTGGGTTCCCAGCCTAGAGAGAAGCACGGGAGGCTTCTAGGAGCTCAACCTGGCAGCTGCTTATAGGTTGTGGGTCTGAGTTCTGCTAGGAGCACCTGTTAGGCAGGGATGTTGATGCTTCACCTGGGAGAACCTCACCCAGGCTCTCACCCTATAGGCAGCAGCCAACGGGGGGTGGGGTGGGATGGGGAGAGGGGGTTTGGAGGGTGGGTGGAGGGAGCTATTCCCTCAGGCTGTGTGGGCTGGAGTCAGGGAAGGCCAGTATTCCTGGGGGGCTTTGGCATTTCAAAGCCAAACTCCAAGCCTGTGAGGGCCTGGTGTCACCAGAACCAGGCACCAGGACCTTTAGCAAAGACTGCCTAGCAACCTGCAACCTCTAGTTCTGATTGGTACTCAGGGTGGGGGTGGGCCTGAGCCTGCAGGTGGAAATGGGAAACTGAGGCCAAGGGCTCCTGGGAGTGAGTCAGGTGAAGGGGAGGCAAGTGTCTCAGGCAGCTACAGCTACAGAGACTTGGAGTAGAGAGACTCTGGATCAGGTCTGTCAGGATTGTGAGCCTGGGGAGGAGCACAGAGCAGGTTTTCTGGGGCGAGCTCTTCTTCTTGGTGTCTTCCCACCCGGGTACTCACCCAGGAGACCCCAAAAGTACCCAAGGACTCAAACATTAGGAGATGAGTAGTTTCACCAGTCTGTTTTGAAATGTGAGCTCAGGTTGCTTCCCACCCCCAGCAGGCCGTCCTGGGCCAAGTTGACCAGCACTGAGGTCTGGGCCCTATTCTGTCTCTCCCAAGAGCACAGTCACAGCTGCCTTCTCATCGCATTCTCAGCGAGCCCTGCAAATGCAGGTATGTCGGCCCCTCTTTTCAGTGTCCAGAGAATGTGGCTTTGGGAACTGAGCAGTTTTGCACAAGGTCACCCAGCAGGAAGATGACCCTGGGGTCTTCCCTTCCCCTCTGCCCACCCTTTCCCTAGAGCTGCATTGAACCTTGTTCCTCCAAGTGTGGTCCCAGACCACAACATCCGTGAGCTGCTTAGAAATACAGGATTTCAGGCCCCTCCTGGACCCACAGAGCCAGAAGGTGCATTTTGGCAAGAACCCTGGTAATCCGCTAGCACTGGACAGTTGGAGAAGCACCTCTTTAGAGTTTATCCATTAGGGGGAATGCCACTTCCCCGCAGGGAGAGGCTACAGACTGGAAAGGGTGGACCCTGGCCCGGACTGAGGACCTTCGGGCACTGTGGTGGATGCGTTTTATGAAGGCACACTGGTGGGGAGGCTGCTTGTCTTCAAAGCTCCAGCCCAGCCACTCACCACTTCTCCCTCATGCTAGTCTGCCCTGTGCTTTCTGTTTCCCAGTGACACCCGCCCCACCCCATTCCTCCCGACCCTCTCATTGTCCACCCACGGCAGCTGTAGACAGGGTGGGGGGAACTGTTTCAATGGCCATCCCTCCACAATCCCCAATCTTCCCCTGCCCCCAGCTCCTGCCTGGTGAGGCTGATTGTACCATTCAGCACCCCCTCTCTGGATTGGTTGATGGGCTTTCAGACCCCTTTAGCTGCCTAATTACTGCCAATCGTGGGCTGCACGTGCAGGCTTCTGTGAATAAGTGAGTCTATAATTGCCGCTGGCATCCAGCCTGCCTAAGGCGGGGGAGGGGGTGGTTCTGAGGACAAAGGGGTTCCACTGCGGGGAGGGGGCTCTGAGGGCAGCACTGGCTTTGTTCTGCTCCTGGGCTCAGGGACTCTGGGTGGCAAATCTGCAGGGAGGCAGGGCTGATTCAGGGAACCGCAGCTGAGGCGTGGGCATGCTCTTTGCAATAGCAGTTTTTGTGCATCGAATGTGTTTTCTGCCAGGCACTGAGCTTCGTGCTTTGCATACTACATCTCCCAGCAGGACCAGCTTATTCCAGTTTCTCTGGGATATTCCCAGTGTTTATTGCTGAAAGTCTCATGTCCCTAGAACCTCCCCAGTCCCAGGCAGACCTGGAGAGGTGGCCATACTCTACTACATCTGATTCTCTTAATAACTAGAAGAGATGCTAGACTCAATATCCCCATTTTGCAGATGAGGAAACCAAGGCTTAGAGGGATTGAAGATCAAACAGCTGCTAAGTGGCAGAGCTGGACTTGGACCTAGGTCTATTCACTCTAAAGATCCACAATGCAAGGAATCTCTGCCTGAAACCCAAAGTGCAGGGGAGGGCTGGTTTGGGGCCTAAGTTGGCAGTGGGATTCCCCCACCCCATCTTTTCTCTGGCCTAGACCCCAAGCCCCCCACCTTCATACTACCCCCAGCTGCCCACAGGGTTCTAGCCTTTCTCTGTACAGACCACTTCTCCTGGATCCCAGAACTGGACCAGCCCCAGGAGGGGTAGATTTTGAAGACCCTCCTCCAGCAGACAGGGTCTGGTTAGATCCTTAGGGGCAGGGTGCTCAGTGGGGAGGGTAGAGCTTTGGCCTTGGAGCCTGAGTAGTCTAAGCTGCTACTGGGGCCCAGGAAGCCCAGTTCTCTTATGGGATGGAAGAGTTGGCTTGCATGGAGGCTGAGGTCCCTTCCATCTGTAGGTGCCAGGCAGATTCCACTCATCCAAGGGGCTGAGAGCCAGAGTGCCCGGCTTTGTAGCCCCTTGCTAACTGCATGACTTTGGGCAAGTTACCTACCTTCTAAAAGATGTTTGGTGAAGGGGGAATAATGATGTTGCCTACCTTGTTAGCTTTAAAGATATAATCCATGGAAAGCTCTTAGCATGATGCCCAGCAGTAAATACTAGCTAGCTGTTGCTATAATTGTTGTTATTATTTTTAGTGATCTCCTCCTCCCTGAGATTGGGGACTCAAGCTAAACTCCCCACTGCCCCTCTCCCCCAGGGTTCCATCAAGGGTCCTGGCAGGCTTGGGTGATATTTGAGCCAATGAGAGCTGAGGGGAGAGACCGACACTACCCCTAGGGACCTAAAATAGAGTTAGAGCTGACTCCAAAGCCAGGCTTGGTGGGACAATTTTGTCCATACAAGGCCAGCATCTGTGCCACCTGGCAGCCCCTTGGGACGGGGAACTGTAGGGCTGACTGCCTCTTGGCTGCTCTGGTTTTTGCCAGATCTGCCCAGGGCGGCCCCAGGGATGTCACAGGCTCCTTCTTTCTCAGATTGATGACTCTCTGGGGACTGAATTTTATTTGAAATCAGTTTGAGACAGAAGCGGTCCCTGGCTCCAGGCCTCCTTCCCAGCCAGACATGCTAGAGCCTGAATAAGAAAGAGGCTTTAAGGGCCGAGTTTTCCTAGATGCTCCTCTTGAACATGGAATCTGGAGCCACTGCTTCTGGGGACTGTCTGTGCAAAAGCTGGAGATGTCAAGTTCCCCCAGCTTCTAGGTGGCCGAACAGTGACAGGCCACCTAGGTCCTCTTCTTTGTCCTAGAATAAAGCTGGCCTCTCAAACCAAGTCCCTCTAGCCTCATAAAGCTAAACCCTGGGTCATTCCAGGGAAAGACCCCTAAGTATTGTGAGAAAGGTAGCTCTTGAAACTTGTCTCTGTTTTAAAGAAACTGTATGACCTTGAATTAGCTATTCAACCTCTCTGGGCCTCAGAGCCTCATCCCCCTGGAAAGTGGGAATACTAACATGTGCCTTGTTGGTTTGGGGGAGGGTCAGAGCAGAATTAGATGAGACAATGGAAGGATGGAATAACCAGGCTCAGACTAGGGCACAGGGGGCAGTCCACACATGCTCAGCTTTATTCCTTTGGTCATCAGATGGTGTGGGGGGTGGTTGGATGGTATGGTGAGATCCATGTTGAGCCCTAGAAACTGTACACAGGATATAGCTCTCCCTCAAGGAGGGTTGGGCACTTGCATGTAGGAAGAAGCTTCTAGCATTAGACAGTGTCCATTCAGTGCTAGTGTATGCAGGGCACTGGTCTAGCGTAGTAGGGCGATATGGCAGCTGTTTCTCCTAGGTTCCAGGCCTAGATTATCCAGGTTTCTGTCATTGTCCCCATCAACCTGGGCATGCTAATACTTCAGTGCCCTGGAGCTTTTCATATCCCAGATGAGTCACCTTCTGAGCCTGCCTTTTTCTCCACGCCACAAGCAGAAGCTCAGGGGTCTGTTTTTGATGGTGGTGTGGGGGGACGGGGACCATGACCACTGTGAGAGGGAAATACTTCCTTCCTGGGATGTGACCAGGCTGCTGAAAGCTGAGAGAGATGACATCTGAGTCCTAAGAAGCCTGATCTTGGGGCTGGTGCTGGAGAGCTTACCTCTCAGGAACCTCTTGGGGCTGTCAGGGCGAAGGACAATATCAGAACTGATCTGCACCACAGGGGCCATCCTTTTTCTGTTGGGATGAACAGGACTCGGCTCATTTTCCTCATCTGGAAAGGGGTGAGGCAGTGAGGATGGTGGTTAAGAAGGTGGGTGTGGAGCCAGCTGCATGAGTTTAAAGTGTAGTCCTTCCATATATGAACTGTGCCAACCTGGGCAAGTTACAGTAGAACCTCCATAGCTGACCACCTCCCTACATTGACCACCTCCTTAACTTGACCTAATTTTCAAAGACTGGATGTGCACCACATGTACATATCAGTTCAGTAGGCCTAGTTCTGTATTTTGACCAGTTTGTTACAGTGCCTCGGGTGATCAGCTTACAGAAGTTCTACTATATTTTGCCTCTTCGGACCTCAGTTTCCTTGTCTGCAGAATGGTAAAGATGATAGCACCTTTCCCATAGGTTTGCAGTTTTCAGTGGTCTGCGGCACCTGGTAACATGTGCTGAATACCTACTGAGTACCAGGTATAGTGTGAGCCTGTCATCTGTATCAGCTAATGTCATCTTCCTGATAACCCTCAGAAGTAGGTGGTAGATTAGACCCTGTTCACAAATGAAAAAACTGAGGTCCAAGGTCATGTAGCTGGTAATGTCAGCACTAAGATTCAAAGACAAAGAGTTTGTTCTCCAGAGCCCACATTCTTAACAAATAAATGTTAGCTTTTATTATTTATTATCAAAATTTAACACAATATTTAGTACTCCATAAACACTGAGCTACTGTTATTACTGGTAGGATAAGAGTGATTTGTGGAGTCAGTGTTCTCAGGTCTTTGCTTCCCCTAGGTGCTAAAGGGAATTCTGATATGGCTCAGTTCCTGCCCTTCCCCACCCACACAAGAGGGTTCTGCTATTGCCAAGACAGTTCCTTGGGCCTAGCCTAGGATTTGCAGAGGGATTAGCACAATTGGGAGAAGAGTGCCCGAGAAGACGGTGTGTAAAACAAAATTGGGCGAAGAAAAAACTGCACATAAAATGTATTGTGCAGAGTACACAGATTGGTTTCTATCAAGCATCCTTTAAGAAATGTGGATAAAGGCTGGGCATGGTGGCTCATGCCTGTAATCCTAGTATTCTGGGAGGCTGAGGCGGGTGGATTGCTTGAGTGTTGTGGTGGGCACCTGTAGTCCCAGCTGCTCAGGAGGCTGAGGAAAGAGTATCACTTGAGCCCAAGAGTTTGAGGTTGCTGTGAGCTAGGACGCTACGGCACTCTACTCAGGGCATCAAAGTGAGACTCTGTTCCAAAAAAAAAAAAAAAAATGCTAACTGTTGAGTTGTGCTATTTGAATCTGTATCTCTTGGAGACTGAGCCTTGTGGGTCCTGACATCTGCAGGTTGCACTCAGTGTTGAATGTAAATTTGCTCCCAGGCCTCAGGGAGCTTTGAGCCCCTAGGGACTCAAAATCACACTTGAGTCTAGACATACGTCATGTGGGCCTTTCCCTTTGCTGAGACCAAACATTCCACCCTCCCTTGTTCTCTGGCCTTCTGAGGTCAGGAGAGGACTCAGGCTCCCCTCAAGGATGGTATACATGAAGGGACATCAGTTGCATCTGGTGAGTTCAGAAGCAAAGCCCCTGCTGGGCTGTGAGAAATGGTGGCCAAGGCTACTGGGGGGAAGTGACGATCCCTTAATATCCGAACCAAAAGTCCCCAAAGCCCTTGGTCTTAGCGCTCTAATGCAGCCAAATGGAGATTATTAAAGTTGAGAGCCCCTGGGCATGTTGGAGCATATGAGTTGGTGAGGTTGCAGGCAACAAAGCTGACCTGCTAGGGCCACCGTATGTGCATCCCCAGTGGAGAGCTGGATCCTTGTAGGGTGGATGTGCTGAAATGGGCCGAGTGCTGGGATCGTGCTTTTAGAATGAATCTACTATATAGTTCCATCCATTGTAAACCATTGTCCTTATTCTGGCTCTTTGAAGGATAAAAAACAGCACTTCCTTTTAAATGTGCATATCAATTTGAAGGCCCATCCAGATATCCAGACTATTAAAATGTGAACAGACTGTACAACTTGGAACAAAGGGCTCTGGCTGCCCACAGATAGGGCATCCTTGTTAGTCTGAATGAACAAGTCACCACAGGCAGCCCTCAGCCCTCTCCCCACTCTGTCCTTCCTGGTCACAAAGGTCCTCTCTCTTATTAAGCAATGCTGCTAAATATGAGGTCAGAGTTGCTGGCTTTAAACAATTATTTGGTGATGGAAGGACTAGATTGAAAGGAATGATACCTAGATGAGAGGTGAAAGATCCTCTAATTCCTTCATGCAATAAGTACTTACTGAGCATTTACCACGTGCAGCCACTACTCTGGGTGCTGAAGACACAAGGAGGAATGTCCCTGGAATAAAATGGGCATATGGCCCAAGTTAATTCAGGTTTTCAGAAGAGACTTATATGACTAGCAAAGTTTGAATCGACCCCTTCTCATGAGTAAATGAATAAGGTAAGAAGGAATATCTCCCTTCCCTCTTGAGCTCTCCCTGCTGATGTGTATGCAGCAATAGTGTCCTGACATGGCCAATCCCAGGTATTCAAAATTCTGAAATGGAGCTGGGAGCTGAGAGCAACTGATTTACTTTGTTATCCAAACTCAAAACCTTTTTCTGGGCCTTCCGAAAAATTGTCTGGTCTGGAAAATGACAAAAGAAAATTGAAAAATGGAAGAGGGAATAACAAATACAGACAACTGAGTAAGGTTTTGATGACACGAGAGCCAGGATTGAGGAGTTTGCACTGTATTTTAACAAGAATTTGTAAACAAATCCATGTAAGTTACCTCTATCCTCAGTCAGCAAGGGTGACTCAAGTTAAGCAGATTGCGTGATGGAAAAGCTGGGACATAAAAGTCCAAATAAGTTAAAATATTGTGTTGCATTTAGAGCTTGTAACCTGGGGCTCTTCCAATATTTCCACTCTTTGGAAAAGATTTCACCATGAGCCAAAAACCCCAGAGTCCCCTCCATCTCTCTTTCCTCGCCCTACTTACTTCCTAAGTAATCGTACCTTGTAAGTATCTCTCAGGTCTGTCCGTGTCTCCCAGCAGTCCTGCTCCTTTCTCCTCTTACCTGGACATCTGCTCACTGACTGGCACATCCTCCCTGATCACCGCCTCCCAACCCCCAATCAATGAAAACAGGTCACCCCAATGGCCAGTGATGGAATTTTTTCCCAGCACTTGTCACGGTCCCAACTACAGATTTATTAGCAAGCTTGTTTAAGTAATGGCTGCCTCCCCCACTTCATTATGAAGTCCTTGAGTGCAGGGACTGCATCTGTTTTTGCTCATCATTCTGTCGCCTGCACTTAGCACAAAGTGGGGAAGGAGTTTGAAACATATTTTGATCAAGGCTTTGTAAACATATCCATATAAGTCAGCTCTAGCCCCACTCTTACCCTTTCTCTCTCCCTATCTTGATCCATGGGAAATGCTTAATAAATATTTGTTCAATAAACGGACCAGGGAATAAAGGGGTTATAAACATCAAAAAGAGTTAAGTACATTTTGCACATATAAAATCAGTTTTTCTCCTCCCCCACCAAACAAATGATGGAGAAGTAGTTCAAGACAATTCAAAACATATTGGTCTGTTGAGTGCTCACATACGGATAGTGAAGACCCTGACAGACTTTGGGTATGCATATGTGAGTGTATGTGCATGCGTGTGTGTGGTGAAGGAGTTAAAGCATTCCTGGTGAGAGTCAAAAGAGGAAGATCGTGAAGATTCCATCTGATTAACCTAATAAAATACACAGATATCCCACCTAGGCCCCTGGAGCTTTATACCAAGTAGTTGTGCAGTAAGTATTTGCTCAAATATTGCTAAATATTTGTATACTGAGTACAGATGTGAGGGAATTACTGCTCACATGCTGATGCTATGAGAGGATGTGGGAGAAAAGAAAAAAGCCTCCCTTCAAACCTTTTCTCTGTCTATTCTGCCAAGGTCTTCTCCTGGAAGATCCTGTGGGCTCCTTCAAGGAGATGATTACTTGGCAAGTCCTAGAGTGGTCAGTGGGGCTAGCGTTTGGCCTCTGACACGGGCTCTCAGGTATACCCACTTTATGCTCTTCCAAAAGGACCTCATGCTGCCTATATGTGGAGAAACAGACTCTCTTACATATTCTTTTTGGGAGTATAAATTCGATCAACTTTTGCAGGGTGATTGAGCAATATCTATCAAAAAGACATAAGACATAAGACATATACCTTTGGCAAAATCTTTTCCAGGTATCCCTCTCACGGGCACACTTGAAGTTGTGTGCAGAGACGTATGAAGATGTTCATTGCAGTATTATTTATGCTAGCAAAAACTAGAACAGTTCAAAATCTAGCAATAAGGACATGGCCTAAAACAATACATTGTGGCCTAGCCATACGATAGAGTATTATAAAGCTGCAGGGTGGCCTTTCCCATGTCACACTCTCCTGAGTTTTTCTTCCTGACTCAAGAGCATTCCTTCTCAGTGTCCTTTGCTGGGCTCACTTACTCTCAACAACAAATAATTTTCTGGCTCTAAATATCCATAGTGCTGAGATTGAAAAACCCTGGGCTCGCACAGTACCTGGAGCACAGTAAAGACTTAGTAAATACTGCATGTTATTCATGAATGGGGTCTACTATAGCCAGTACTCAAGAAATAATTGGTAACTAATTGACGGAAAGAGGATGAGGTAGGTCTATATAGACCAGTAAGGAAAGAATTCCAAGATACATTGTAAAAAAGCCAAGTTCAAAACGATGTCCATATTGTTATGACTTTTGAGTTAAGGACAGGCCTAAGCAAATGAATATCCTTGTCTGTGCGTAGAACCCACATGGGAAAGAACATAAGTCTTCATAATAGTTATCTGTCAGTGGAGCAGAGTTTGGAGAGGAGGGTAGGGAAAGGTATTTGTCTTTTATTTCGGAGGTTTTGAGCTGTGCTAATTTTATGTCATGAGCATGTAGTGATGCTAGAACAGCTGCCGTCACCACCACCAGACCTGGTCTAATAAAACACCAAAAACACAAAACCAGGACTGCTCGGTGCACTTTGGGTGCAACAAGATCTAAATGTAAACGTGGGATTTGGGCCCATGGACTGAGCCTCCTGGGTTGGGAGCAGATGGATGTGGGTTTTTACAGCCCGCAGAGGCGCCCTCTGCACCGGAAACCACCTGGGCTCTGGTCTCGTTTATGTCAGCCCTGAGAAGAGGCCTCTGCGTCACTGTTCTTACTGCTAAGGAAACTGAGGCCCAAAGCAGCACAGTGCCTTGCCAAGGGGGATGTAGCAGAGAAGTGCCTTTTTTGCTTGGCCCCATGGGTGCCAGAAGGGATAGTATTAGTTATCCATTGCTATGAAACAAGCATCCCCAAATGGCATCTTAAGACAACAGACATTTATTACCTCAGAGTTTCTGAGGGTCCAGGAGTCAGGAATGACTTTGCTGGTGGTTCTAGGTCAGGGTTTGGCTTCAGATTCCCTGTCCAGCTGTGGGCAAGGCCTTCAGGCCTTGGAAGCGTGGGCTGGGCTTTCAGCCTCACTCTGCAGTCAGTGGCAGGCCTTGGTGCCTCCTGTCTGTGAGCCAGAGAGCTGAGCCCTTGCCCTGTGGGCTCCAGGCTACCTGAGAAGCCTCATAACATGGCAGCTGTATTCTCTCAGAGCAGCTGTATTCTCTGAGAGAGAGTTTGTGTGTGTGTGTGTGTGTGTGTGTGTGAGAGAGAGAGAGAGAGAGAGAGAGAGAGAGAGAGAGAGAGACAGAGAGAGAGAGAGAGAGAGGCATCAAAGCTTTTTATCACCTAATCTCAGAAGTGCCATATCCATCACTTCTGCTGAGTTCTGTTGGTCTACCGGAGCATAGTGTGGGAGGAGCCTAGATAAGGGTGGGCTGGAACTATCAGGATGAGGGGTGATCAGGGGCCATCTTAGAGACTAGTGACCCCAGGGCAACTCCTAGCAGGATCTTACTCTCAGAGCCTGGACTTAGGTATAGCAGAGGCACCACAGAGAAACACCTGTCTAGGAGGAGAAGGTGTGGGCGTGGGCCTCCAAAGCACATCCACAGTGTGGGCTCCTGCCCCAACACCAAGAATCACGCCAAGTCATTGCACCTCCTGGGCTTCAGCAGCCAGGACCAGTGGCAACCTGACTGCCTTCCCCCTTCCCTGCTCTCAGGGATGTGAGTGTGTGTAGGGGAAGCCCATGAGTCACAGGCAGGAGCCAACTGCTCTGAGCAAAGGATCTCACCAAGTTGGCTCTGCAGTGGATGCCCCATGTACACTTGGGGACAGGTGACAGGCTAATGGCTCCTAAGCACATGTATTGAATGCTGACTAGGTCCTAAATCCTTTGGTAGGCACAATTCATGCATTATATCATTATTCCCCCCCTCTCCAAATATACTATAAGCTTATAGCATATGACACACTAAATATTCTAACATTAGCCCCAACTGAGGCTGGGAAGGTTAACATGTTGTCCAAAGTCATGCAGGACTTACACCCAGATCAGCCTAACTCCCAATCCTCTGCTTGTCCCCCCATCATTACATCACCTTCAGTGGGTTAAAGGGCCATTCTAACAGAGAGGAACCTGGCACCTCAAAGTCATCTTACAGACCTCCAAGTCCTTCCTTCCTCAATAAAACGGTGGAGAAGGAAGGTTCAGTCCCAAGATAAAAAGCAAGTTTGCTCTTTGAGTGCGGAGGGGAACCCAGACCCAAAGCCTGCTGAAAGCCAATCCGGTGGTTTTTCACACCTATGTGGAAGCCCAACTTCATACCAGTTCATGCAAAAAGACTTCTGCACCAGGAATGAGGCTGGGTTCATTTTAAAGGTTGGAGCTAATTTCTAAGAGGATGGTGTACTCGAAAGAGGCTGGCCTATAGCATCTGGCAGATCTGCACTCAAATCCCATTCATTTGACCTTGGGTAAGTATTTAACCTCTCTCAGCTTCAGTTTCCAAATCTGTAAAATAGGACCCTCATTCCTTTCTTAGTTGAGAGGAATAAGTGAAACGTGACAAGTGAAAATGCCTGGTAAGCACCAAACCATATCAGTTTCTTTGTTTTCTGTAATCCTTTTTGATCATATAGCAGAAGCTCCAACTCTCTTTCCAATGAAAATGTTCTTTGGGTTGAAAAGGGGACCCTTATTCTAGCCTGTTAGTTTTTTTTCTCTATTGACCTTAATATCCTCAAACACTTTTTCCAACCAATGAGGACTGCCACGGTGTTTGTGGGAGGTTTCTTCTCTTTGCCTTGTCTCAGTAAAAGTCAGACCTGAAGCTCCCAGGAAAACGGGACCTTGGTACAGCTGGCTTAATTTCAGCCAACTGCTACTCTGGTGGGCCAGTCAGGGGCAGATCCTGTAGTATTTCTGGAATGGAAAAACCCCAGGTTGCTGGGTGGTGGCTGCTGCAGTACTGCTGGCCAGCTTAGTCATTGTGGGCAGGCCTGGAAGGTGGTTGGATTCCAGCAACTGACGTCCCTTGGGGAATAGTTGCTTCTGTCTAAGCCGAGCTGGGGGAGGGGAATAGGTGAGCAGACATTCCAGAGACACTCAGCTAGTCTACAACAGGATTGGAAAGAGTCCCAAATCCTCCCTGAGCTTCTCTGGCCAGAGGTTTGGAGATAAAGTCAGACCCCTATAGCTTGATCATTTAAAGACAGTTGGCTTAATAGAACCAGAGAAGGATAGCATCTGTTCAGGTAGGGAGGCCAGCTCAGGGCAAAGGGTCGGTGGTCCTCAGGAACTGAAGGGTGGTTGGACCAGGCCTTGAAGGGATTTTTCTAGAGATTAAGTAGACAAGTATGGGGGCTCCATAGCCAGACGTGCTTTGGCATTTCTGGGGGAGAAGCAGGCTGAGAGACAAGGCCCAGGAAATGGAGAGAGCCCTGGAGAGAGAGTCAGCGCTCCAACTGACATTGTGACTCTGGGGAAACCACTTTCTTCTCTGGGTCTCAGTTTCCCTACTTATAAAATAGGAAAGGCATGTTCTTTTAGAGACCACCCCCACAGCTCTGAAAATCTCTGATTCATTTCTGGGGTTTTGGCCTCATCTCTCATAATCTGGAGATCTGCCAACGAGCAAATATTTATAGAGCACTTGGCGTCTTGTCAGCTAAGGTAAAAACAAGTCAATTCAAAACCAGCCTTGCCCTCCTGGATCTCATCAAGGACACTCAGATATACACAGGCTCACACACGATACCCAATGGGAAGTATTGATCTATGGGGGTCCAGAGGAAGAGAGAACAAGATGACCTGAGCTGGTGTCGGAAGGCTTCCTGGAGGAGGTAGAATTTGAGGCAGGCCTTGCAAGATGGACAGAATTCACGAAGTTAGGAGAATGGAGTGGGGTGTCTCATGCAAGGCCTGCTGGAAAGTCAGGGCTCACAGATACATCTGTGTGGAGTGTGCAGCATACGACTGTAGGGGCACCATTCACATCATGTTCTTTGTGTCTGTACTCCCTGTGTACGGCCTGTATGGTCTTACATTAAAACCCTGGAGAAGTGCAGGCATGGATGAAGGATGTCTTCTAGGCCTGCAGGAGCAGAGAAGAGCAGCCCCTGGACTGCCCATTCGCCCATGTCGCCTGTGAGGGGTATTCGTCTCCCATCTTTGGGGAATCAGCTCCGCTCATTCTCTCGGAACAAAGCACCTAGTGTCTGTGAAAAGAGTGCAGCCCAAGAGATCGTGTTCAGATGTTTCCTTCAGTGCTTTGTGGGATCCTGGGCAAATGATATAACCTTTCCATCCCTTGGTTTCCTCCTTGAAAGCAGGCATCACAAGAATTCCTGTCCCATGGGATTGTGGAGGAGATGAAAGCAGATAGAAAGAGCCTAACTCTGGGCTTAATAAATGAACCCTTTTGTGATGACTGACCTTGGGAAAGAGAGAGAAAGGCTGGGTGGAGTGGTTCTTGGAAGCTGCTGGCTGCTAGGGACGGTGAAGGTTAGCAGCCTGAGGTTGGGCTGGGATGAGCCACTGCCAAATGGTAATGATTTTGCCATAAATCATAAATGCGGATGTGTCCCAGGGCACCAGAAGGGTCTCTGGGGAGAACTGTTTCAGGAAAAATGTTTTTGTGAAGTATATTGGAGCCAGGGACCCAGGGGACTGGAGTTCTTTTCCTCACCTATCAGGGACCTCGAGCCACTCTCTGCATCTGAGCCTCTATCCATCCCCCACCCACACTGGACGAAGCAATGTCACAGTGACTGGGATCCTTGGCCACCTAGGAACTGGCTAAGGACACCCAAGATTCAGGTACTTGGGAGAGGCTGCGCTTCCCAAGAAACATCACGACTCTAGGTAGACAGCTCAGCCAGCCCGGATGTGAATGCACAGCAGTGAGATCTGTGCCAGCTGATCTTACCCTCTGCCTGTTCACACTAGCTGTGCAGACATATGCTGAGCAGCAGGAGACCCCAAATCACTCCAGCCCTACTTAGGCTTGTCCTCCTGACCCAGGAGTCTACTAGGGGTAACTGGTGCCCAGTCAGGGAAGAAGCTTCTCCCACAGATTTGAACTCAGCCCAGGCTCAACCTCCTTTTCCTGTGGCTTGTGCAGCAGAGGCTTGAGTGGCTCTCACCTTGGGCTGGTGGGGGATGCCTGCACCTTTGACCCTTAATGACCCATTCTAGAAGGGTGTCTAGGCTTAGGGCCAGGATGATGGTAACAATAAGTACTCATTTGAAAAATAAAATAGCTTCACTGAGACATAAAATTCACCCTTTAAAAGCATACTATGTTCAATTCTTTGGTTTTAAGCATATTTACAAAGTTATTCAATGATCTAATGGCAGAACATTTGCTTCACTGTGAAAAATGATGAAAGCTACCCATTAACAGTCACTCTCCATTCTCTGTCCTCAGCCCCTGACAACCACTAATCTATGTTTTGTCTCTCTGAATTTGAGACATATAAATTAAATCATAATTAAATCATACAACATGTGATATTTTGTGACTGGTTTCTTCCACTTAGCACATGTCTTCATGATACTTCAATGTTGTAGCATGTGTCTGTTCTTCATTTTTTATTGTTGAATAATGTTCTATTGTATGGACATACCACATTTTGTTCATTTATCAGTTGATGAACTGGGTTGTTTCCACTTTGGGGCTGTTATGTCTAGCACTGTTATGAACATTTGTGTATACACGTATGTTTGCATTTTACATTTTGTCTGCACATGTTTTCAGTTTTCCTGGGCATGTACCTTAGAGTGAAACTGGTGGGTCATATGCCAACTCTGTTTAGGTTTTTAGAACTGCCAAACCACTTTCCAATGCTTATTGAGGGATGCTCAATTCTATTCCATTGATCTATATGTCTATCTTTATTCTAGGACCACACTGTCTTGATTATTGTGGTTGTATAGTAAATTTTGAAATTGGAATGTGTGAGTTCTCCATCTTTATTTTTTAGAATTAAAGAAACACAATTGGTTTTTGTACGTTGATCTTGTATCCTGAAACCTTGTTGTACTTATTAGCCCTGATTTTATGTGTATTACTCAGAAATATATATATATATAATCATATTATATGCAAATGAAGATAGTTTTACTTTTTACAAAGTAGACGACCTCTTATTATTCTTGATATTATAAGAAAAGTTTTCAGTCTTTCACAATCAAGAATGATAACTGTGGAGTTTTCATAGATGTCCTTTATCAGATTGAGAAAGTGTTCTTCTATTCCTACTTTTTTAAATGCTTTTTTTCTCCTCACAATAGGGGGTTGTATTCTGTCAAATGCTTTTTCCACGTCTGTTAAGATGACATGTATTTTTTGTCCCTTATTCTATTAATATAGTGTATTACATTAATCTTTAGCTGTTAACACAATCCTGAATTCCTCGAATAATGCCCACTTGTTCAAGGTGTATAATCTTTTTTATATCTTGCTCAATTAAGTTTGTTAGTATTTTAATGAGAATTTTTGTGTCTATATGCATAACGGATATTGATCTATAGTTCTCTTGTGATGCCTCTGTCTGATTTTGATATCAGGGTAATACAGGCCTTATGGAATGAGTTGAGAAGCATTCCCTTTTCTATTTTTTTGAAGACTTTGTGTTGATTCTTCTTTAAATGTTTAGTAGAATTTGCCAACTAAGTTCTTCTGGGTCTGGGCTTTTCTTTGTGGAAAGTTTTTTGATTACTAATTCAAACTCTATTTATCATAGGTCTAGTCAAATATTCTATTTCTTCTTGGGTCAATGTTAGTAGTTTGTATCTTTCTAGAAATCTGTTCACTTAATCTGTTACATAATATTTTGAAATACATGGTTTGTAGTACTCCCTTTTAATCTTTATTTCTACAAGGTTGGTACTCATGTTCCTTCTTTTATTTCTAATTTTTGTAATTTGAATTATTTTCTTCGTCAACCTAGCTTAAGGCTTGTCAATTTTTTTTAAGAAACAGTCTCAGTCTGTCTTCATGGGTAGAGTGCTATGACATCATAGCCCACAGCAAGCTCAGACTCTTGGTCTCAAGTGATCCTCACAATGCCTAGCTAGTTTTTTCTATTTTTAGCAGGGACAGAGTCTCACTCTTGCTGGTCTGCTGGTCTCAAATTTCTGAGCTTGTCTTGGGTTTGGTTTGGTTTTATTATTCTAATATCCTAAAGTGGAAAGTTGGGTATTTATTTGAGATCTTTATTCCTTTTTGAAATACAAGTGTCATAGCTATAAAATTTCCCTCTAAATCCTGCTTTAGTTGCATCCCATAAATTTGTTATGTTGTTTTTTCATTTTTATTCCTCTTAAAGCATTTCTACTTGTCCTTGTGATTTACCTTGATCCACTGGTTATTTGGAAGTGTGTTGTTTAGTTTCCACAATTTCTCAAATTTTCTGTTGTTGCTAAGTGTAATGACTAATTCTATCAACTTGACAGGGGCAAGGTTGTCCAGAATATATATTATTTCTGGGTGTGTCTGTGAGGGTATTTCCGGAAGAGACTAGCATTTGAATCAGTGGACTCAGTAAAGTAGACTTGCCCTGTTGGTGTGAGTAGGTATCAACCGATTTATTGGGGGCCTACATAGAGTAAAAGACAGAGGAAGGAAAAATTTACCCTTTTGCCTACTGCCTCTCTGCTTGAACTAAGATTTCAGTTTTTCTCGTGCTCTTAGACTGACTTACACCATTGCCCCCTGGGTTCTACAGTTTTTGGATTCAGTCTGAAATTATATCCCCAGCTTTCCTGGATCTCCAGTTTGCAGATGGCAGATTTGGGACATCTCAGCCTCCATAATTGCATAAATCAATTCCTCATAATAAATTTCTTCTCTCTTATATATCTATATGTATTGTCCATCTCCATTTGTTTCTGTTTCTCTGGAGAACCTAATACTTTGATTTCTAGCTTTAATCCATTGTGGTCAAAAAACATACTGTATATAATTTCAGTACTTTTAAATTTATTGAGACTTATTTTATGGTCTAACATATGATCTATCTTGGAGAATGTCCCATGTGCACTTGAGATAAATGTGTGTTCTGTTGTTGTTGGATAAAGAGTTCTGTAGACATCCATTAGATCTATGTTGTTCAAGTGTTCTATTCCATTGCTGATGATCTGCCTAGTTGCTATATCCATTATATTGAAAATGGGGTATTGAAATCTCCAACTATTATTTCTCCCATTCTATCATCCTTTGCTTCATATATTTTGGGGCTGTATTGTAGGTGCAGATATGTGTGTAATTGTTATGTCCTTATGATTTTTTTTTGATTGTTAGAAAATTCCCTTCTGTATCTCCAGTGACAATTTCGTCTTAAAGTCCATCTTGTTTTATATTAGTGTATAGCCATTCCAGCTCTCATTTAGGCATTATTTGTACAGTAAATATCCTTCCATCCTTTTACTTTTAATCTATTTGCATATCTAATTCTAAAGTGTTGTCTCTTATAGACAACATATAGTTTGGGCATATATTTTATTCTTTTCATTGGAGTGTTTAATTCACTTACATTATTATAATTACTGATACGGTAGGGTTTGTATCTGCCATTTTGCTATTTCTTTTTTTTTTTTTTTTTTTTGAGACAGAGTCTCACTATGTCACCCTCGTAGAGTGCCATAGCATCACAGCTCACAGCAACCTCAAACTCTTGGGCTTAAGGGATTCTCTTGCTTCAGCCTCCAGAGAAACTGGGACTACAGGTGCCCACCACAATGCCTGGCATTTTTGTTGCAGTTACCACTGCCATTTTAGCTGGCCGGGGCTGGGTTTGAACCCACCACCCTCGGTATATGGGGCCAGCACCCTACCCACTGAGCCACAGGCTCTGCCCTGCTATTTTTTTTCTATATGCATATGCCTTTTTCTTTCTGAAGTCCACCATTGTTGCCTTCTTTTGTATTAAATAGATATTTTCTAATATACAATTTTAATTCACTTGTTGCTTTCACTATTTTTTTTTAAAGTTATTTTCTTAGTGGAAGCCCTGGAAATTACAATTGACATCGTAACTAAACACTTTTATTTGGATTAATACCAATTTAATTTCAATAATATACAAAATCTTTGTCCCAGGATAGCTTCATTACCCCTCCCCTACTTTACACTGTTACTGGCATACAACTTACATGCTTGTGAATTATAAAACCATCTATAGTTCTTAAACTATTGATTTAGGCCATGCCTTTTAAATCAGAGAGTTAAAGAAAAGAGTTATAAACAAGAAAATATCTTTACACTTTTTTATATTTACCTATGTAATTACTGACACTCTATATTTCTTCATGTGGATTTGCATTACTGTCTAGTACATTTCAATCAGCCTGAAGGATTCTCTTTTGTACTTCTTGTAGACTAGATCTGTTAGTAATGGATTCTCTCAGTTTAAAAAAAAAAACATAGGAATATCCTAATTTCTCCTTTATTTATGAAGAATGGCTTGTTATGAAGAATAGTTTTGCTGGATCTAGAATTAATGTCCAAACATCTTTTTTCCCCCAGCACTTTGAGTATGTCATCCTCTTGCCTTCTGACCACCATCCTGAAAAAAGATCAACTGATCAAAGAATTCTTATTGAGAATTCTTCACATAAGCCAGTTTTCTCTTGTTGCTTTCAAGATTCTTTCTTTGTCTTTGACCATTTAACCATGATGTGTTTAGGTATAGAATCCTTGGAGTTTATCCTACTAGAAGTTTGTTGAGTTTCTTAGATATGCAAATTAGTGTTTTCATCAAATTTGTGCAATCAGCCATTATTTATTAAAATATTTTTTGCCTTTTTGTCTCTCCTCTTGGACACTTTTTATGTATATATTTAATGATTGTCACAGGTCTTTGAATCTCTGTTCAGTTTTCTTCATTCTTTTTTCTTTCTGCTAAACAGACTGGATAATCTAATTAATCGGTTTTCAAGTTTTCTGATTATTTTCTCTGTTCAAATCTACTGTTGAGCCCCTCTGATAATTTTTTTATTTCAGTTCTTGTATTTTAAGCTTCAGAATCCTATTTGGTTTCTTTCTAAAAAATAGGTGCCTCTCTACCATACCATTATTTCCCAATGATAATTTGAAGTAATATGTACACAATAATTTGAAGTAATATGTATACAATCATTCAACAACTTTAATCACATTTTTGTGTGTGTAAATTTGTACTCCAAACATATGACTTTGTGCTTAGGACAAAGTGGGTCAATCTAAAAAAAATTATTAAATAAGATATGGTATAGGTGGCATGATGGAAGTTGGTGTGATGACACTCTGTTTTTGGGAGTTGAGGTGGAAGGAGAAAGGATGTCTGTACTAGCAAAAACAGTAGAATTTTCTGTGATAATGGAAATAGTCTACTGTCTATACTGTCTAGTATGGCAGCCGCTAGCCACATGACACACCTGAAATGTGGTTAATATAATTGAAGAATATTTAATTGTATTTAATTTCAATTAATTTAAGTTTGAATTTAAACAGCTACATATGACCAGTGGCTGGTGTACAGGGCAGCTCAGCCATACATCAAATTCACTGGAGCTTCCCCTAAGGTCTGCCGCCATTCTGTGTTGACCTTTGAGTCCACCTTCACTGGACAGAGTTGTGTGTCATAAAGAGCCCTTACTCAGGGGTCAGAACCCTTGAAGAGCAAGGGTTCTGCATCCAAATCCTGGACTATGTGACTGAACATACTTGCCCCGTGGACTCAGTCTTTCTGTGCCTCATTTTTCTCATCTGTAAGAACAATAATGCCTTCTCCACATATCTCATAGACTTGTGATGAGGGCCATGTCTGTGTTCAGGCTGGGCTGAAATGTAGAGATGGGGTATAAGTGAGTTGGGGGTAGTGGAATCTGACCTGTAATATAGCCTTGAACTAGGCTGCTCCTTGCAGCCATACAGCCTGGGGCTGAACTCAGGTGTGGGCTGTTGTAGACGAAATGCACCAGGTGACTTGCTGCAGGACCTCACAGAATCAATTCTGATCTGAGGCTGGTTCTATATACTCAGTCCTCATCTTCCCCCCATATTTACTCCACTTGAGGTTTCTCCACCTCAATAAATGGCAACTCAGTCTTTCTAGTTGCTCAATCCAAATCCCTACAGCCATTCTTGATGCTTCTCTTTCCCTCCCACCTCGTATCTAATCAAAGAGAACGTCCTGTTGGCTTGAGCTCAACCCAGAATCCAAAGGCTTCTTGCTTTCCTCACAGGACCACCTGGAGCCACCCTGTCACCACCCTACCCTGGGGTTATTGCAATGATCTCTTCTCTGGTCCCCCTTGACTCTCCACAAAGCCTCCCTGTCACATCCTGGAAAAAGCCAAGACCCTTCCAGGCACTTACAAGTTACACTTGCTCTGTCTCTGACCTCATCTCCAAATGTTCCACTCCAGCCATACAGCTTTTTGCTGTTCTTTGAACATGCTAAGCCTCAGGCCTTTGCACTTACTGTTCTCCCTGCTGAGAATGTTCTCATGACTCACCCTTTATTGCCTTCAGGTTTCTGCTCACATGTCACCTTGTCAGAGAGGCTTTCTCTGTATACCTAACATAAAATAGCTGCCTTCCTCTTGTACACACAACAACACCTTGCACAGAGTAGATACTTGACCATGATAGTTGAACAAGTGGAATCCTGGTCAGACTGAATCGTTGGCAGCTCATACAACAAAGTAACACTGGATAGGGAGTCAGGACACTTACTGTGTGACTTGAGCAAACTACTCACCTTCTCTGGACTTCAGATGCCCTATCTGGACATTGAGGCATGAATGAGGGACTGAACGCGCTTGAAGATTACCTTTTGTTTCAAAGAATCCATGACTCCAAGTTCCTTAGTGTCTCTAATTCTGCCTGTGTGCTTACCTAATGGCTTGGGGAGGTGGCCCTCCAGAGGGGCTAGCCAAGGGATCACCTAGGAAAGAGAAAGGTGGGGTCTGGGGCAGGGACTGAAAAGCCTAGAGGACAACCTGTGGAACACAGGCTCTTGGAAGTGACTCCATTGGCTTGGGTTCTTTTCACACAGTTAAATCAGGAATTCCCTGGGCCTTGTTTTATTTGTTTCTTCAGTTGGTTTTTCATATGTACTAATGGGGCTAGTTCTGTTCTTTCTTGCTGGTAACGGTGATGACCTGTCTCTCTCCTCCTGAACTATCACAGTCTACTTTCTGCCTGGATTCTTTCCTCCCCAGTAAATTTAAGCACAAAAGTAGTATTTCTTTAGAATTCTCTGGCTCACTGAATTTGGGGAGTTCTAACCCATTTTTCTCCCCCTTCACCAGAAAGCCCTGTCTCCCCACCTCATCCTCAGACCCCAGATTGAAGAGCCCCATCCTCCCTCCTGTTTCTCATGGTCACAGCCACCCAGGAGCCAAGGCCCCCTCCCCCTTTCTCTTCTCTAAACCCCAGAAGGGGCCGCCTGCTGCTTGGCTATTTTTATCCCAGGAGCTTTCTCAAGGAGAAAGCAGCCTGCATCCCTGAGCCAAGGCACGGGGCTGTGTCCCTGTGGAAAACCTCCCCTCATGGTGAAAGAATCCAGGAGATTTTTTTTTGGGTCTTGGCTTGGAGCCTTCCTTTTTGTGCATCCCTCACTAATGTATTGGGGTTTAGTTGTTGATGTGTTATTTTCTTATAGGAAAGAAGGCAGCACAAGATTATGAATCAGGCCTGGACGTCAACTCTTGTACAATTTGTGATCACCCTGGAGTTTGGGTTTTAAAAGAAAAATCCTAATCTTGTTCGTGTCAATACTGGGATGGAAACAACTCAGTGTAATGGAAAACTGGCTGGTCTAGAGACAGGAGTGGGAGTTGGGGTCAAAATTTAACATGAGTAATAAGTATTGAACAAACACTCACATGTGGCTCCATTCTCTAGGCTTATAATGCTCCTAGAAGAGACGTTGAGTGCCCAGTCTTATACATTGGGGAACTGAGACGTGGCAAGGCTACATAATTTGCCTAAGGTCCTTCAGGAGTGCATGAAGGGCAGGGATTTACACCCAGGATTTGGACAGGAACTGGTTTGCTGAGTTACCCTCCACTGGCGTTACATTTCAGCTCTAACCATGGTATCTGTGTGACCCAAGGCAAGATGCTTCACCTCTCTGAGACTTGTATCCTCACCTATAATAGGAATTGTAATACTTGGCCTATAGACATTAGGGGAGATTCATTGAGATAAAGCATTTAAAGGGCTTGGGGCAGAAAAGAAAAGAAATGACCCTAGGCTGTCATTGCCACCTGCCATTCCTTCATGGGGGCTCCCGACTACATCAGTTCCTGAGGACCCAGGTGTCTGTCTGGCTCCTCCAGGCATGTCTGTAGAGGTTCCTGCACCTTGTTTTTCTTGTCTTTGGAGTTTTCCTTTCATGTTTCCTTAGGACTTCTGGATGTGGTGATTTTGAAGATGCCTGTTCTTCCTGGGAGGAGAGTGTTGGGAGGAAAACAAAGGAAAGTGTTGGGCAGAGGTTCTGTGAGTTTGAATCTCAGGTTTCCCACTGTCTGGAGTCAGAAATGCAATATATTTATTGCAGGAAACACCTGTGATGGATAAAAGAGAGGGAACAGGAAGAGGTAGGGAGAGTCTTCAAGGGGTGTCCAACCTTTTTTCTTTTCTGCAGCATTGTCAGAATAAGCATTGTCCATGGCCACAAACATTAATAAAAGCTGATGAGCCAAAGAAAAGGTCTGTGCATTCTTTTCACAATATCTAACACCACAGATAAACAAAACAGTCCTTGAATAATCTGTGTGCAGCCCATAGGCCGCAGGTTGGACATCCCATGGGGTTGTGTGACCCAGAAAGAAAAGAAAGAAGGAAGAAGATTGGAATAGGAAGAGTCTTACACTGAAGCAGAATTGCAAGAAAGGGTCAGCCAGGCTGATGGAGGAATTGCACGTCTCCCAGCAATAGGCTTGTACCAGTGTCCGGTGTCCTGCAGTGCTCACTCATTGGCTGGGGGCACCCCGGGGGAGGTGTGTCCTCAGTGAGAATGTAATGGTGGATCCAGGTGGATAGCAGCTGGGGCTGCCAGTCAATTAAGCTCTCCCCAGCAAGAGATCCAAGGTATTTGTTCACAGCCACCATGTTGGCTTGCTTACTGGGCAGCCTTGGGAAACTCACTCAAGCTCTCTGAACCTCAGGTTCAGCATCTCTACAATGAGATGATAATATTCAGCATCTGTGTGTGTGTGGGGGGGGTTATTTCAGTTTTCCAATTGCCATGTGACAAACCACCCCTAAATTTAGGGGCTTAGGACAACAATAACGTGTTGATTCTCACAATTCTCTGTGTGAATGGGGTTCAGTTGGGGGAAAGGGTTATTCTGCGCAACGTGGTATTGCTTAGGTCATTCACGTGGCTGCAGTCAGATGGGTGCTTTGCTGGAGCTGGAATACGCACGATTCCTCAACCTCCACGGTCTCTCTCTATGTGGCCTCTCCTCACTCGGTAGACTAGTCTGAGCTTCACAGCAGGTCCCTCTAAGGGGTAGCGTTCCATGAGGACCACCCCATTGCATGGCACCTATCAGGCTCTGCCTGCATTGTACTTGCTGATGTCTCCCTGATGGAAGCAAGTTACAAGGCCAAGCCCAGAGTCGATGTGCAAGGGCAGGGATACCAGAAGGCTTTATTCATCGTGGGTCAGCCATGGCACAGGCTGCCATAGGGTGTGGAGGGATGAAGGGATAGTGTTGCTAAGTGTTTGGTAGTGTCTGGTGTGCCTCAATAAATGTGCCCAATAAACACAGCTGGGGTATGATGAAATTGCTCTCTGAAAGGCAGCAGGGGTTAAAAGAGGTCTCTCTGCCTCTCAGAGAACATGGCACAGAGGGTTAGGGGGGCACACGGGGCATACATGGGCCTTGTCCCTGCCCAAGAATTCCTAGGAAGAAGGAAATGGAGGAGAGCAAATTACAGAATCTGAGTTTGAAGGAAGATCCAGGTCAACAGAAATGCAAAAGGTCAGAGCAGGATCCTCTGGGGATGAGGAGAGGGCCTCCTGCCAAGAAGCTTCCCAGTGGGAAGGAATCACAAATTTGGTATGACTGGGAGAAAAAGTCTTGTGGAAACTCTCAATGCATCAACTCCTAGAGGCTCCCCCAAGGGAGAGGTGGGTGGAGGCTTCTCTGCGAGCTCAGTCCTCCTGGAGGATATTGAGAGGAAATAGCAAGAATTCCCCCTGGAATATTCCCATAAGGGCTTCAGTCTCAGGAGACTGGTGAGCATACAATTTGAGGAGGGCTCAACAACAAAAAAAATATTATCGAAAGAATGAAAGTTTAAAGGATCAAGGGGAGGAATCATTTGATGGATGGCAGGGCAGAATTTGGAAGAGAAGACGGGGCATGGTAGCTTGCACCTATCATCTTGGACCAAGGTAGGAGGATCATTTGAGGCCAGGGGTTTGACACCAGCCTGAGCAACATCGTAAGACCCCAATCTCTGCAAAAAATTGGCCAAGTGTGGTGACATGCATGTGTAGTCCCAGCTGCTCAGGAGACTGAGGCAAGAGGATCACTTGAGCCCAGGAGTGTGGAGCTACAGTGGGCTATGGTGATGCCACTGCACCCTAGGCCGGGCAAAAAAAAAAAATAATAATAATTGGAAATGGAGGGGTTCAAATTTACATTCTTGTTTCACAAAATTGTTTCAACCCTCATCTCTGACCCTCCTTCACCAATGAGAAACTGATGCCCAGAGATGCTTAGTAACTCTTCTATGGTCACATAGTTTGCAAGTGGCTGAGCTGGGGCCCAAACCCCAGACCCTTGACCACAATTCCACATCAGGCATAATACGCCTTACCATTCCCCACACAGCAAAAGGAACTTCTCAGGGAATCCTGGCAAATAAGCCCAGACAAGAGAATGGGTGAGTTCAGTGCCTGCCAAAGCCAGACAGCGCCCCATTCCCCCCCTTCCTGGGGAGCCGGGCCACCTACTGCAACTGCTGCCTACCTTCTCACCACCCACCCCTTCATCTCCCTGGCCCCATTCCCGTCCCTTCTATGCCCAGGGCTGAGGCCATTCCGTCTCCTTCCCAGCACCAGCACCAGCACCAGCACCAAGGCTTTTAAAGGGGGCCCCTCAGCTCTGAAGTGTGGATTAAAGAGTAGATAGTGGCAATGGAAAATGAAACAAAACAACTTTCTTTGTGTCCCAAGCAGTATACCAGGTCCTGGGCAGGGGAAAAATAGGTGGCTGGAACCAACTCCTCTTTGACAGCTGCAGCAGGAAGACCCTGTGGCGAAAGCAAACAGAAAGAGCCCAGAAGAGACTGACATAACCCAGCCGCAGCTCTGGCAAGGGAAACGGCTTATTCATATTTCAAGAGGCATTGGATGCTAGTGGCATCCTAAGTGCTGGAAGCGAGATGCTGCCATCCAAATAAATCTAAACAAAGTAATGAGATGAAGGAGCCTCAGACAAAAGGCCTTGGCAGGAGGGGTAGGGAGAGAACGGGAGGGAGGGGGCAGTGAACTCACTGGGGCCTTAGGCTACTATTGTGCCTTTAGTAGTGTTTGGTTTGCCCTCTGGTAAGTCTCTCAATCTTTCGGAGGCCTCTGATGAAAGCTAAAGTTCTTATCATCCCTCTAACACCAAAGGTACATGCTGATAAAATATAAAGGGGGTGCCCATCCTTGGGACAGTGGGTCTTTGTGAGGGGTGTTTATCCCATGGCCATCAAAGGCAGAGAAGGGGACGTGGCATTTGCTTTTGTAAAAAGCTTCCCAGTTGGGAATATTGCCCCAGGACTCTGGGAACCCTAGAGAGCACCCCAGACTTCAAGGAGCAAAGGTGTTAGGTGTTTTGTTCTAGCAATGTGAACAAGTGAATCCAAGCCAGGAGATGTGCCGCACACAGTCCTAGGCATCCTGATTGGCTGGGGTTCCCAACCAATTCCGTGTAGCAGCTGGTCACTCACATGATGGCGCCAGGAGACCTGTACTGTCTTCCCATCATGCAGTGCAGAAGCCAAAATCCTTATCAAGGTTTACAAAAACTTACAGGATCCATTCCTCAAATGCAGCACATATGCACTCCCACCTCAGGGCCTTTGCACTTGCTGCTCCCGCTGCCTGGAATATTATTCTCTTACAGAGCCACATGGGTTGTGTCTTCACCCCTGTGGGTCTTTGTCTAACTACCCTATCTAAACAGCACACCCCCCCCCCGTTCTCTTATTCCCCCACCCAACTTGAGCTCTTCCCCAAGTGTATTTCTTTACATATGTTGTTCATTTTCTGTCACCTGCTGTAGAAGATAAATCATAAGAGGGCTATGTCTGTTTTGTTGCCTCTGTCTCAGCAGCACCTGCAACAGTGTCTAGCGCGTGGCAGTGGTTCAATAAATATTTGTTGAATGAATGAATAATGCTAATTTCCTCCTCCCTGTTGTCCAACAGGACGCAGATGTCATTTTCAAATTTGGTTAAAAATTCCCTGAGAACAGAGAGCTTCTTTTTGAATCTGTTTTCCCATGTAAACATTAGATAAGTAAATAAAAAGCAGCTACTTGGCACTTACTGTATACTCAGCACCCTGTAGGTGAAAGAAAAGAACTAACTAAGTAAAGGATTAGTCCCTCTCGTCAAGGTCTCCTCAACCCAGTGGAGTGTAACACCAAGGCCAGAGGACATCTCAGGAAGCAACTGTCCAGAATCATGAGGAATATGAGTTGAAGTTCCAAGAGGGCTGGGAAGTTTTCTAGAGAAGAGGACACTTTCAGTGCTCTTTGAAGAACAGTCCCTGCAGGGTAAGTGGTTTGAAGAAGACTATTCCCTAGAGGGCAACCAGGTTGCAATGAACTGGGTAATCAGCCGTTAGGCCATGCTGAAGGAAGGGGGGCCAGAGCCACAGGGGGTCCCTGTGAGCATGCCTCCTCAGGCTCTCTATGTGCCAGGTCACCCCATACAACCTACAGGCCAGGCTAGACCTAACACAATTATTAGGGTACTGTCCCTGTGGCTTAGGAATCTGGGAAGGGAACATGCTGGTCCAATGTCCGGATAGGGCTGCAGTCAGCCCAAAGCAAGTAGCAAGAACTTGGACAAGGCTGAGGAAAATTGCTGGGCCTCAGTTTTGTTATCTGTTATAAGGCCAAGCACATTTTCCTCACGAAATTGTGGAGAGGCCCATTATTTGGAACTCTAGGCCGATCAACAAAGATAATCCCATTATTATTGACTCCCAGGTCCTGGCCAGAGGGATGGACAGGCCCAGGTTCCCTAAAGGGGTCCCTCTCTCTGGGCATCAGCTTCATTGATGGGTCAGGGGACCATTTCTAGTCTTTACCACCAGCCCTCACCTCTTTGCCTGCCAGGCTCCTCTCTCAGACATGAATCTGTATGTGGCCAGTGATTACTTAAGAGCCCAGGGAACTGAAGTCAGGGGAGCAAAGGTCATACAATCTGGGGGGAAAGTGGGAGCTGAAGGCAGTGGGGTCAATTTCTTTGGAGGAAAAATTCTTCCTTTCTCACCTCCACTGCCTCCCTCTACCTTTCCCCGCCTTAGAACCTGCAGGCCTTCTAACACAGGCCAAGCCAGATACCTTACTTGGAATCTTCTTTGCTTTTGGAGCAGAGTGCCAAGGTGGGAGTGGGAGAGTGGGAACAATGGTGTTTGCCAGTTCTGGATTCTAATTCACTGATGTTTGCTAGTTATGACATTGACCAAGATACCCAACCTGACCCTGACCTGAGTCCTATCTGTAAAATGGAGATCATATGAGCCACCAGGGATTGCAGTGGCCAGGCCCTAGCACAGTACCTGGCACGCCGAAGTCCTGCAGTTGCTGAGCGTCTCTGTTGACTTCTTGCCTTCCCATGAGCTGGCCAGCGCCTGGTCTCTCCTTTATTCCTCTCACCTGCTGCTTCTCTGAGTCTGCAGGCTTGGCCGCCCTGTTTTCTGCTCCAGGCAAGAAAGTTAAGTGTTTAGCGACCCCTCTTGGCAAGTCCATGTTACAGCTGCTGTTGTGGGAGGGGGAGCCCACAGGAGAGAGTCTGCCAGCTGTGTTGAGTTGCGGACTATGCAGGAGGTTGTAGAAAATGAGGTTTTTTCCTCTGGGCAAATCTCTATTCAAACCGTCAACATTCACTAGGTGCCTACAACGAATTTATTCTTTCATTCTTGTCTTCATTCACTGATAGATTAGTTAGGAATGAATTTTCAACAAACATTAACCAAGAACCCCCTCTGTGCCTTAGAACTATGGCAGAATCTGAGTAGCCTACAGAGCAGAGGGGGACCGAGGCCTTGGGTAATTGCATTATGGTCTTCATTCATCCATACGCTCACTCATTCATTCACTGATCAATTCACAAGCACTACGGAGCTCTTCTATAGGCCAAGTACCCTTCTGCGCATTTGAGATGCATCAGTAAACAAAGAAATTGAAGATGCCTGTGCTCACGGAGTTTCCTTTCAAGAGAGGGGGCAAAGATAAACGATGCACATAATAAATGAGTAAATTATATGATATACCTGGGAGAAAACATGCTATAAGAAAAGGGAAGGTAGGACGGGGGCACCGTGAACCGCCGCAGGTTGTAGCATTTGGTAGGTCATAGCAGGCCTCTGGGAGAAGGTGACATTGGAGCAAAGACTTGAAGGAGGTGAGAGAGTGATCCAAGTTGGTGTGAATCAGAAGGACAGTAGTGCAAGCAAGCACTGGACCCCAGCTAGAGCGAAGGCCCTGAAGCCCTGCCTACCTAGTGTATTTTACACAGTGTGCATGAGCAAAGTGCATGGGGGCATACAGCATGGGTGCCTAAGTCTGCCTGAGGAGTTAGAGAGGAAGGCTCCTTGGAGGAGGTGGCACGTGAGCTTAGAGTTGAAGGATAAGCAGGAGTCCATGGAGTGGGGGAGGCTCTGAAAGGGCTTTTCAGTGGAGGGAACAGCACATGCAAAAGCCCAAGGGGAACAAGAAATCACGGTGTGCTGGGAGGGGTGGAGAAGGTTCAATGATTTGGGTTGTTGGAGGATGAGGTGAGAGGGGAGAGACACACAGAGAATGAGACTGGAGCTAGGCCGTGGTTGTTCTAAAGCTCTTATGTGCCATAGTAAAGGTTTTGGATCCAGATGTTGTGAATGATGGCTGTAGAGCTGCAGTCAACCAGTAAAACCATTTTGTGTGGCAGGACTTACTTTTAAAAAAATTGAATGTGGGACATAATTATAAGACAGACGTTACCTAACAAATGCAATTAGTGTAACCTGCTTCTTTGTACCTTCAATAAATCCCCAACAAAAAAAAAATAAAAATTTTTTTAAAAACTGAATGCATATAGGAGTATGCAGGCTGCTGTTAGCCTATGTCCTCCCCAATTTTCTCCCTTTTCCTTAATCCAGATTTGCATATTTGTTACCATGGTGTCCCTGAAGATATTTGAATTTGCAGCCTCTGTAAGGTGAAAGGGAATCATTTGAAGGGTCTTGAAATGTATGATTAGACTTTTCCATTGTGTGTTGGAAAAAATGGGAACCCTAAAATAAATTGAAGAGGTTTATTCTGAGCCAAATTTGAGGACCAGGGCCCAGAGCCACACACCCAAGTGCCTTGAGCAAGTGCACTGACAGTTTGGTTTTATACATTTCAGGGAGACAGGAATTACATATAAAGACATAAATCAATACATGGAGGGCATATACGTGTTTGGCTCAAAAAGGCAAGACATCTCCAAGGGTGGGGGTTACAAAATCATAGGTGGGTTTGAGGATCCTTTGGTAGAAAATTGGCTGAAAGAGTTAGGCTTTGTCTCAAAGATCTAGAAAAGGAAATACTTAAGTTAAAATAAGGGTCTGGGCACTCTAGAAGTTCCAAAAGGGAGGGTCTCTTGAGTTAAGATAAGGATCTTCCATCTTTCAGGGGATGCTATACTGGAATCAGGTTGGAAGTAAAGCATATTATATTAATTAATGAAACAAGTTTAGGGAAATTTTCTCATTTGTAGGTGTGACTCGCCAGACCCCTTAGAAAGGAATTTGGACAAAAGAAAAAGATTAGAGTTTAGTCCTCAATTGGAAAGTTTACTCTGGGGCTCCCTGAAGTTAGGGAGCTTGTCCTTCATTTTGATAGTCAGCCTTGGTGCCTAGTAAGTGCTGAGTGGATTAGTTTTAGTTTTGCTTTTTAAGGAATAGGGAATGAACAAATGAATGATGGAAGAGATGGGCGGTCAGTGCAGGCTGGAGTGGGGATGTGTGAGGTCCTGCCCTCTGGGGTAAGGTGTCTGCCACAGCTAACACTCCCTTTAAGTGTGGAGTCCATTATGGCAGTGTCTCTCCAAGAGCACCCCAGCATCACCTGCCCTGCATTTTAAAATGCAGATTCCAAGGCCCAATTCTGTGCCTATTGAACTGCATCCCTTAATGGAGCCCAGGAATCTGTATCTTAAGCAAACCCCATTAAAGTTTGAGGAAAGTCACAGGCAGCGCCCACAGGCCCCTTTTGGTCTTGCAGGAGCTGCTGAAGGCAAACCCAATAAATCCACAACACACAATTATCAGGTAGTTCTATTAATAGCACCCTCTGAGAGCTAGGGTTCCTTACCTCCATCTTTTATAAGGAGAAACCGAAAATATGAAGAGCTGGGTAGGTTTGCCAAGGCCTCACAGATGGCCTGAGGGGACTGGAATCCAGCCCTCCTGGGTATCCTTCCTTCATGTGTTCTCTTTTTTTGTTGTTTCAGTTTTTGGCCAGGTCTGGGTTTGAACCCATCGCCTCTGGTATATGGGGCTGGCGCCCTACTCCTTTGAGCCACACATCTGCCCCCTTCCTGTATTTTCTTATCTAGTTGCTTCCTGTCCTGGGTTAACTCACCTCAACCTGCTCTCAGATCATGGCCTATCCAGAAGCTGGGGAATATTAGTAACTCTTTTGTGCTTTAACTGGGATTCCCTTGCTCCTGTAGTTCTTAGTTGTTGTTAAGTATTAGAATCACCTGTGATCTTGATCAAGCACACAGGCCCAGGCCCTAGCCTACACCTAAAATCCTGGGCCTCTGGCATCTTATTAGCTCTTCAGGTGATGAGAACTCTCCAGAGACTGCGAACCATGGCTCCCAGGCACAGTTCTCCCTGGATGGGCATTGCTAAGCCTCTTCTCCTTCGTGGTGCAAAGAAAGCTCATTTTAGGTAATAGGGAGCTCCTGGGGGAGTAACCCCTGGAAGGGAAAAGCTGCATCTTATTATTACTCCTGAAACCACCTCAGACCTAAAAGCAGAGCACAGGCCAAAGCAGTAACCATATTTAGTGAGGAGGGTGGTAGAGCAGGTCTTGGAGCTCTGACAGTCAAAAGCACTTTCCTGGGGTGTAGGATTTTAGGCTGGAGAAGATACAAGCAAAGACAGAGACAAGGGTAAGTGCAGGGCAGGGCGAGCTGTGGGAATGTGGATTGACAGGCACTTTGCACCAAGCATTGTCTGTGTGGTGGGGCCCTTGACAAACTTAGGAGGCTCCTGGGTCCCTAAAAGTGAATGTCAAACTTTGAGGTATGTGTGCCTCTCCAAGAAGAGGTCTTAATGAGAGGTGGATAAAAGGGCGGTGGAGTCTGGGACTTGCCAACTTGGGTATAATTTCCCCTTTGCATATTCTATTTCCACCATCTTGGGTGATTCATTTTTTCCCTTTGAGACTCTGTTTTCTCATCTGTGCAGTGAGGCTAGTGGCCATATCTTCTTAATAGAATAGTTTTGGGGATTAAGTCAGGAGATACAAAGAACCAGACCAGCACGAGCTGTCCTTGATTATACTATGGTACAGAAGCTTCTATGTCCTCGAGAAAAGTTTTGGGGTATCTGAACTTTTTTCTTCTGCACATTGGAAAAATAAGAGTTGTTTGGGGCCACGCTAATGAAAGCTGATCAGCAAATAAAAAGTCTGTACATACTTTTTGTGATATCTGACACCACAGATAAGCAAAACGGTCCACAGATAATCTGCATGTGGCCCCATGGGCTACAGTTTGGACGCTACTGGACTATTCATGCTCATTCACGATATACCAGAATCTTGTTAAATTCAGTGAACTGTAATGAATTATGCCCTTAATTGGCTCATGGGAAAGTTGTGGATAATTCTTAGAGCAGTTGTTAGAATTAAATGAAAATGAAGCTGTTTGGATGGTTAGGCAGTCACTAGGCTCACTCAATTAGCTAAGTGATGTGACTTGAAAATGCTGGTCCAGTGTCTTCTACAGAGTCTGGCCTGTATATGTGTGCAATGTGGATGTAGCTGTGCACCAATAAAACCTCATAAAAATGTGAGTGTGGGCCCCTGTCTATAACTATGCTAAATTCTCTTATAGAGCTTTCATTCTCTTTTGTTTTCCAGGTGTACAGTAGTAATCTGCAACCCTGTTTTTGACTAATTTCTTTCCCTGCATAATCTTGGCTGAGACCTCTAGTATAACATTAGATATTTAGCAGTGACAATAAACAGGCCTAATCTTGTTTGAGGACCACTTTGCTATTTCCTGATTGAGTAGGAGGCTGGCTTTTTTGGCTGAGGGATATTTTGTCATATTAAATAAGTGCTGTTAGTCATATTTTGTTGTCTAAATCAGCAATGGGTGCCTAATTTTGTCAGGGTTTTTTTTAAGCATCTATAGATGACAGGAAGTGATTTTTATTCCTCGAGGGCAGTGTTTTTCGACCTTTCTTTTTATCTCATGGCACACTTTAAGCATGTTGATCAAAAAAAGTAAAAAAAAGAATATACTTATTGTACTTTGAGCTTCTTTTGAAAATAATTAATGATCTTAAATTTTTGTGACATACGTAAGACTCTCATAGCACCCTGGTTGAAAATCACTGCTCTATGGTCTATTAATGAAATGTTATACATATATAGTATTGAACTATCCTTGCATTCTTAGTATAACACCATTTGGTCACAAAGTTATGATGCTATTAAATTCTGTTTGCTAAATGCTATTTAGCTTTTGAAGGCAATCTAATCATAGGTGAAATTCATCCATAGACCTTCATTCATATAAACTTCATCAAATCTTTATCATGATTTATAAACCATGAATTTTTCTTTAGAACAGTTTAAATAGCACTGGAATAATATATTCATTTAAATATATGGTAGGATTTCCCTGTGAGATCATCTGGGCCAGGTACTTGTTTAAGAAATTAGCTCTTTGACTATGTCTGTGGAAACTGATCTGTTTAGATTTTATTTCTCATATGAGATTAGGATTAATTTTTTTAATACTGAATTGTCCATCTGATCCAGACTTAAGTGTATTCATGGAATGGTCTGAAAGAGTCTTTAGTTCATCTTATCTCTCTACATGTGCTTTTTTCTGTTTTTTATTTCTTAGGTTAGTTTGTGGTCATGTTTTTGGAACTGGATCTTCATTTTTTTTCCTACTATAAAATAATTAAGCAAATATCCTTGTATAAACCTGGGGCCTGCCCCAATCCTGGTCTAGCCACTTGTAGGGCTAGCATTGAAAACAAACTTACATAGCTATTTATATTCTAACAGAGCGTTAAGCTATATTTTAAAAAACCTATGTAAATCTGATAAAATTTATAAATATACAATTAGAGCTTTGACTAATAGCTATAGCCATGTAACCACTATCCCATCAAAAATAGATCACATTCCTCTTCTTAGAAAGTTCCTTGAGTCCCACTGCAGTTTCCCACCCACTTCCCCAGGCAACCACAGTTCTGATTTTCAACACTGCCAATTTATTTTCCTTGTTACATGTGTAGAACTGTAGATTATTTACTATGTCCAGTTTCTTTCACTCAATTGGCTTTTGCTTTTAAAGGCAAACCTACCTGCAGCAATTAGTATTCTACTATAAATCTAGCTTTCTTGGGAGAATTTGTACTGTCTATTGAAATATCAATCCTGTGATCACAAGATTCTAGGTAGGGAGTTACCTTCTTTCAGCACACTGGAAATAATATTTTGTTTTCTTCAGGTTTCTGCTTTTATTGCTAAAGTCAGCTTCTGGTCTTTATCACTTTAAAGGTAGCTTTTTTTTCCAGGACTGCTTTGAGGTATTATTTTTGTCTTGAGTTTTTTATAGCTTCACTGTCAGCATACATGTCTTTATCCTAATTTGCATTTGGACTTCTGGAATCCACGCTCTGGTGTCTGATTATCTAGTACTGTTAGTACATCTTATTCAAATTGTTTCTGCCCCCTTTTTCTCTCATGGTGCTCCAAATGAGCGAGTGTGTGCGTATTTTAGATCTTTTTTACTTTTTCTTGTCTTTGTGCCTCATTTTAGAAGTTTCTTCAGCTTCTATCAGGTTACTAATTTTCTCTTTAGCTATATCTAATCTCCTGATAAACTCTTCCATTAGGGTTTTTCATTTTTGGTCCTTGCATGTTAACCTCTAGGATGTCTCGTTTTCTTTCAAATCTGTTATTTTTAAGAACTTGTTATTTTCTGTGAATTTTCAAACTTGGATTTTCATCTTCAACAGAGAAGTGATTATTTTACAAATGACTACTAATAGCTGGAATCCAGTTGGTCCTTCTCTTGTCTGTGCTGACTACCTCATTTTGTTTACTCATGTGCCTAGATTTTCTGTGTGCTGTGTATAATATCTGAAAAATGATTTTTTTGAGAAACTCGGTGTCTACAGCAACAGCTTCTAGGGTAGTTGCTTGGTTCTACTAGAAACTTTGCGTTACCAACAATACGGATGATTTTTAATTTACTTTCAGAAATTGAGACTTTCTGGGCATTATATGACATGAAACCAGACTGAAGTCCATGCCAATATTTGTGCTTGGCTAGTTCCTTCTTCTTCCCAGGGCTAAAATGGGAGGTCTTGGGTTTAAATTGTGGCTGTACTATGGGACCCTAGGAGTTACTTATCTTCACTGAGCTTTAGTATTATCACATCTAATTGAGAAAAGTATCTTCTTAAATAAGGAGAAATAGTTGCCCAGAAGTTTTGTGATTCTTCCAACATCCTACAATTAGCGAGCAGCAAGTATGGAAGGAACAGAACATAAGCCTCTCAAGGATGCTTCTACCTGAGCTTTCAACTCTGCATCATGTTTTTAAGCATCTATATCCCCAAATACCTTGCTTTTCCCTGCATGCACATAAAGATTCTATAATCCCTATCATGCTTCCTGTATGAAAAAGGAAGCATGGATTTGGTTAGAGGACTGAAACATCAGAGGAGGCTGGTGTATGGCAGAAGGAAGGAAGGCTGAAGGACAAAGTAGAACTCTAAGAGCTTGTAGGGTACCAGAAAAAGTGACATCAAAAGTATCTTGGTATAGGCCACCTGCAGTGGCTTGCACCTGAAATTCTAGCACTCTGGGAGGCCAACCTGGGAGGATCACTTGAGCTCAGGAATTTGAGACTAGCCTGAGCAAGAGTGAGAACCCATCTCAACTAAAAATAGTAAAGTTATCCAGGCATTGTGGTGGACACCTGTAGTCTCAGCCACTCAGGAAGATGAGGCAGGAGGATTGTTTGAGACCAGAAGTTTGAGGTTGCAGTGTACTATGATGATACCACTATGTTCTACCCAGGGCAAAAGAGTGAGCCAGTTGTTGTGTTGAGGATGTTAACCTGTCTTTCTGTCTCAAGAAAGAAAAAAAAATTCTGGTATAAATAGTGCACTCATGTGCTGACATCACAAGTGAATAGGATGTTCCCATGTTCACTTCCCCTTCCCAGCTTCTATTGCTCAAGTTATGTCTTTCAGCTCTTGTCAGAAGGCTCTGGCACCAGCTGAGCTGATCCTGAATCCTGACACTGTTTCTAGCTGCTATAGAAGGCACGTGAGTGTAGATTAAAAGGTGGATGGTAGGAGGCTGAGGAATATTAAGACCAAGGGCATAGCCAAAGAGACTTGGATAGGGTTGCTATACCTCAAGACAAATAGGAGCTGAGGTACAGAGGCATTGTTGTCTTTGTGGAATAGCATCATTTACAGTAGACTTTTCCTATAGAAAAGGCAAATCTTGGAAGTTGTCCAACTTCTAGGTTTCTTTCTGGCCTTGCCACATACTCACTTCCTTATCAGATAATGCATTTTTTTTTTTTTTTTTTTTTTTCCAGTTACTTGCCTTGGCCCCCATTTCCTCCTCCACAAAGCTTCCTGGAGAGGTTCTCATTCTAACTGCATTAAATAGCTTTCCTCTTCCAAAGGATTATTGGACCACAATGCCCTCTAGCTTCTGTACCCCATCCTATGCCATGTTTTATGAGTCTCTGGCTGAGGGCTGGGTAGATGGAACAGACTAGTGGGACCTTGTTAGCAAGGACTGGTGGAACAAGAAGTCCAAAAGAGCCCCTAATCCAGCCGAAATGCAATAACTGCTTTAATTCCAGGCCCATGGGTGAGTCTTCCTAATGCTACAGAGCCAAATCTTTGACTTTGTTATTAAGGTGACACAGATTAAAGACCCTCCATAAGTGAACTCAGTCCTCGGAGAAGGCATAATGCCCCAGTGATAGGTTTTTCTTGCCCATAGGAGAGAGGTGACCACTGCCATCTTGGCCCTTCCTACCAGCACTCCTCATAACCAATGGGGATTAAAAGCCAAGGGATTCTCAGCTGGCCCTTTAACTACTTCTCTCTGATAGCTGAGTAATTGGAAGGACTGTGGTGAGAGTTGATAGCTCCATTGAAAGGAACTCCTTCTGGAAGAGGAAGTTTAGGTCAGACTAAATCTTTGCTTATGGAATAGAGGATGAGTCCAGGCATAAAAACTCATATTTGTTCAATTTATTCTCTAACAATATGTTCCTAACACTGGTGAATAAACTTCTCTGAACCATTGATAGCCTGGTATCCTAAGTTGGGACTTGGTACCACTTTGCCCTGTGGCTTCATCTGACCATTGCTCCATCTTCTATGGCCAAGTTTCCCATCCCTATCTCTTCTCTTCACTGACTTGAAAACATCCTGTGGTTGTGTCTCTCCTACTCCTTAACTAGTTGTCTGTGTGCCAGTTGTTGTGTTGAGGATGTTAACCTTAACATACTGACCTGGGAAGATACTGAACAAGTGACAATATGAAATGTCATTAAGGAGAAGTGTAGGTCATTATGGAAACATCACAAGCAGTTCAAACAGAATTTGGAGAGGTTGGGTGGTAGTATTTGGTATTCTGAAGTACTGGTGCCGTAAATCTATAAAAGAAACAATGAGATTTGATATGTGTAGGAGGATGCAGTAACTTAAGGAGAAAAGAACTTGGAATTGTAGCATTTGGAAGGGGCATAAGTCTAGGTTTTTAGAAAAAGGGGTCTTATTGTCTGGGGATATGAGGATTGTCTTAAAGTAGAGGCAGTTGGCCTCAAGTTTTCTTACCTCCTGGGTTCCTGCTGTCTTGTTTTGTTGATTCTTTGAGGCCTTAAGAAGGTATTATCCAGTGTTTTGGCTGGTTTTTGTAAGGAAGGTTGATCTGAATAGTTAGGAGTTTTCTAGGCATAGTCCCAGGAATTTGCTGAAAATGAAGATTCTCAGGTCTCACCTCAGGCATTTTGGATCAAACTTCTCTGGTGAAATCATAGGGTAGAAAACTCAGAGCCTACCTGTAGTACCTTTTTTCCAGCATGGGCCCTAAGACTCCATCTCAGAATACATCCTAATGTTGTTTAAGTAGAATACTAGTGTCTGGGCTTGGGACCACTTAGATCAGTGGTTCTTAACCTTTCTAATGCTGTGGCCCTTTAATACAGTTCCTGTGGGTTACAACCCACAGGTTGAGAACCGCTGACTTAGACATTGAGTAGGTAACTGTTCCTGGAGCAATCTGGGCTTAGAACTGAGGCATGGAAGTAGGAGAAGCCAGCCTGAAATCAAGCCTGTCCCCCCAACCATGTCTGGATCTTAGGGCAAAGGAGAGTGTCCTTTGCTTCAGTGCATGTTCTCTTTCTCTGTAGGTTGCAGCCAGCCTACTAAGGCCAACATAAATGCCTGGAGTATGAGCCACCAGTCAGATATCTGCCCTGCGCCCTCTGACCAGAAACTGGGCCAGGTCTTCAAAGACCAGAGCATCTACAACCAGTTACTAAAGATGGTGCTGCATTTACAGTGGCTGATAAAGAAGCACTTCATTAAGCTGAAAGTGACCAGACACAGGTGACAACTGGAAGAAGAGAAGCATGCCCAGTCTATCTGTGAGCAGGGAGACTATCTAAACCTCTTAATGTGCAAGATGGTCAACATCCTACAGTCTGGGGTCACAAGTGGCCTAGAGTACCAAGTGTATCTCCCTTGCCTGGACTCTAGGGATGATGGCAGAAGTGAGCAGAGGCCCCAACTATCCAGGCAGCCTGACCCTGCTAAGTTAGTTCCCCTGATAAACAATTTTGAACCTGCCTTTGTCAGCCATGACCTGTCAAACCATGGGGCTGATATCTCTGTCTTGTACCACTCAAGCTTCCAGGACTACATTGCCTACCAAGGAGACAAGTTCCATGAGGACAAGAACACCTTGGTTAGAATAGGGGTGACATCCTCAAAGGCTACAATCTCTTGGGTTTACTGAGTGAAGCCCCTGAAATGGGTAGTGTTGTCCCCTTATACATAAGGGTATAATCATAGAAAAAGGTGGCATGGCACAGAAAGTTGGAGAACTCCTTCTACACTCAATCTTTCCCTAAATCCAAGCTCTTAACCACTAGGAGTTGGTCACTGTGGTCTCATAGTGAGTAAGCCTGTCCTGATGGAACTCAGTGTAACCACAAATGTAGTCAGCCACTGGAACAGTCTTTCCAAGAGCATGAAAGAGGTCTTTAAAGGCTACATCAGCCAGCAATGTTCCAAAAAGGAGGAACAGCACACATGAAAGCTTTGAGGTGGGAAGGGTTTGGAATGATTGGGGAAAGAGGCTCATGTGGGGAGAGGTGCATACTGAGGAGGATGAGAGGTGTTAGGATGTTACCCCAAGGGTGATAGGGAATTGATGAAAGGCTTCTAGCAAAGGAGATTTGGAGCTACTTTCCAGCCAGAGGACAAAGGACAACATTAGCCATACCTTCCCGTTCTGTTCTCATCTAAAAGATGTGTGCCAATAGTTTTTTTTTTTTTTAAACTATAGTTTTTAAACATCAGTTTTTCTGGGGGCTGAGTTGGGCATCTCCATTGGCCTCTGAGGGACTATATCTATTCTGGTAACTTGGAAGGCCTTATGTGCAAGGGGAGGTAGTAGGGATGGGTAGCAGTGGGGCTTGTGGTTACTAACTGTTCAGGCTTTGGGATCAGGTAGGTTAGAGTTCTGCCCATCACCCAAGATCCCAAGGCTTGCAGATTATTCAACTTTTTTGAATTTCACTTCTAAGTCGGGTCATATAGAACCTTTTGTCAGGGGTTAAGGCAACTCTCACAAAACACCGAGTCTAGTGTCTGGCACACAATAGTTCAATGATTGGAAGATGGACTATAACTATTATATATCTACATGGTTCTCTAAAGGGGAGAATTTGTAAGATGTATTTGTGGAAAATTCTTGAACACTTAAAAGTGTCAAACATGGATCAAATTGCTTCATGGGGTGGTAAGACCTCCATTTGAACTAATACAAAATGGAGTACTTACTGGTATATTTGCAGGGGTCCTCAAACTGTGGCCCACAGGCCACATGAGGTGATGTAATTGTTATTTGTTCCCATTTTTTTTTTTTTTACTTCAAAATAAGATATGTGCAGTGTGCATAGAAATTTGTTCATAGATTTTTTTGTTTTTTTTTTTTTAACTATAGTCCAGCCCTCCAACGGTATGAGGAACAGTGAATTGGCCCCCTGTTTAAAAAGTTTGAGGACACCTGGAAAGGGATCCATATAGGGTGGGGGAAGGGACTGATCTCAAATTCCTTCATCTCCAGGGCTTCATTAACCTTGGCACTAGTGAGAACAAGCTCTGCATTGATCTGATGATTGAAAGGGTAAGCCATGTTCTGGGCTGTGCTGGGACCCACCCCTTCCAGGCCCAGGCCCCCTAGACTATGCCTCAGGAGTTTGGAAAAGGGTGTAGAGAAATAGCTTCTATAATAGAATGGCACATCTAACCTCCTGGCTTTGCTGACTGTGTCCAGAGGTGTTCTCTGGTTAGATATATGGTAGACAGGCTACCAAGGGAGCCTCTGGGTTGGGGAGGTTGTTGAATATTTCCTAGTAAGGTATTTATTTGTATCATCTGTGACAAGAAGATGATGGCCTCCATCCATTGGCTACCTCCACAGTATCTCTGGCGTCAACCAGCACAAATTGTCTCTACTGCTGCATGCTAGAGGTACTGAGCTCCACCCTAGGCCAGCATCTTGACCAGACCTCATGGCCATAGGGAACTTCTGCATTTTTCCAGGGCCTCTGGCATGCCATCAATATACTGAGACCCTATTTACTATCTCAGGTTTAACCATAGCAGGATGTGAAGTTTGAAAGAAGGTAGGATATGGCTCAAATAGTACCGTAGGGTGTAGATAGAAGATGGAGGTGCTACTCAAACACAAAATGGGCTTTAACTTCTGGATGTCGGGTGGCTTGTACTCTGCCAGGAAAGGGAATAGCTAGTCTTACCCCAGGAAGTAGGGGTAAAGACCTCAAAAATCAGCCTTTATGTGAATGTGTATGTTCCCTCCCCAATGCCCTACTTGCTTTACGCAAAAATTATAAAGAAACACCTTACTTTCTCTAATACACCTTAATCTCCTCCTCCAAGGTATCTAAAGGAGAGCTGCCATATTTGGTGTGCTGTTGTGGCTAGACCTATGGTACACCATCTTTCCCCTTGGATCAAGCGAATGCTGGCGTCTAGGGGCTTCCACCCTTAATGTCATGGTTTATGTTTAGAAGCGATCTCTTTATTTAACTTCCTATAATAGAACAGAAACCAGGCTGGCAGGTTTAAATTAATAATTTAGGATATAGCAAAACAAACTAAAGTCATTAGATTAATTGGTTTAGAAAACAATTTGCTTTTAGCTCTGAGTAGAGAAGGCAATAAATAGGAGAAATCCAACAGAATGCTTCCCTCCATGGTGCCAGCCCCTTCAATATTTGCCAGAAATCAGATCCTAGCTCCTGAACGCTCCTAGCTCCTAGCTCCTGTTCTCAACCTTGGATGTACACGGGGGTTCCTTAGAAATCTAAATACTGTCTCATGGGCTCCATAACCAAGATTCTGACTTAGATAATCTAGAGGTAAAACCCTGGGCATCAGGGTTCCCAAAAGGTCCCCAAGTGGCTCTAAATTTTGGTGCCAATACTAAGAACAATTGGGTTAAGCACATCACCTTTGGGTGTATCTAGGTTCCTCTAGAGTCCATTGTCTGAGGTTCAAAGGCAGGAGGTAAAGAGGAGCTGCAAGTACTCCCTATTTGCCCAGTTGGCAACAGCAGCATTCATTCCCTTTGGGAAGGAAACCCCAACCCCTTGCTACAGCTTTATGAACTCAACAGAAATGTTCCTACTGCACTACTGAGAAGCCCTGTGTCTCCATGAGAGTCTTAGATAAGAGTGGTATGTTGGGTGTAGATGTCATCAGCTCAAATATAATACAGTTTTAGTCTTAGAAAGAGCTTATGTGAACACAGGTGGGGAACATTTGGGAAGGAGCCCTCTGGCAGATTGCTGCCGTAAGATCTGTGACAGCTCTCTTCCTCCACACGCCCAGAGTGGATTGACGGTGTGTACCTGCCCACCAATCATTCCCAGCTCCGGAATGCTCACAGGTACATCACTAGCAAGCTGAAGGAGTTGAAGATCCCCTTTCTTTATCGTGGTGCCGGCCTCTATATCTGAATCAACTTGAAAAAGGTGTGTGCTCTTGGAATGGGGCAGGTGTTCCTGGGCAGATCTGCCAAATGGGTCTTGAGCTAGCTCTGTTCCTTTGGTCTCTCTAGTACTTGGACCCATGTACATTTGAGGAAGAAGTGCTCCTCCATCACCGCTTCCTGTACAACAACTGATTCTGTCCTGTGGCAAAGCCTACATGTGTAAGGAGCCTGGCTGATTCTGCCTCATCTTTGAGGAAATTCCCTCCGGCTAAAACTAGGTGAATGGGGCTGATCTCCCAATCTTGGCATTCTTTAAAAATGCCCATTCACCTCATCTATAACTCAATCTATTTTTGCCTTTAGCAGGTCTAAACCTTCTATACCATCTGTTTCCAATTTCATCTTTAATTAAGCTCCTTTGTAAACTGATATGTGCCTCAAGGACCCATCCACTCATTACATCTTCTGGGTGTCTGTTCTGTGACTGCCATTGAGTGAGGCACTGGGACCCTAAGTCTGGTAGGTGAGATGGGTGTTTGGGTAGAAGACCATAGAAGTCCCTGTATGTCATGTTATATAGAGTTTAGATTCTCTAAAGGTTATGTAGAACACAATATTCATTTTAACAATTTACTCTCCATCCTATTACATACCTGACACTTTTTGACCTGCTGGGAATAGAGCAGTGAGTCATTCTCATGAAGGTTTATGTTGCAGAAAAACTTTTTGGACTAGCGTCTTAGAAGCCAAGGCCATAAGCCAGAGTAGGATTTGATATGAGATCGTGAGGTATCTGGAAAGCTGATGACATGACAATGAAATTTAGAACCATCAGGGATGTAGCAAACTTGGAAATCCATCCCAAAGATGGAAGGCTAAAGTTCAGTTTCCCTGAATGAGTAGTTTTGGTGGTTCACCATGATCTGGGCATGTCTGATGTTCACTTGCTGCAAACCAACTAAGTCTGTATGTCTCTGTCCTTGTCTGGCCCCTGTAGCCATGTCGGTTCTCTCAGGTGCTACCGGATCAGAAGCAGCCTTGGAAAGAGAAGCAGCTGGAGGATTCACTGAAAAAGTAGGTTATCATCACTGCTCAGGAAGACACTGGCGTCTGGGTCTCTGGTCCAGAAGGCTGGGTGTTGAACTGATGCTACAGCCAAGAAAATGGAGGAATGATCTCATCTGATCTAGTCAACAGCCTCATTCAACTGAGCATCTGCCATCTTTGGAAGCTTTGAGTCTTTTTAGTCTTTGCTAATAAATGTGCATGCAAAATGTTTTTATTGGGGTTGGAGTGGGAAGGCAGGTACTTGGAGGGATAAGGAAAACTTCTAGGCCCATATTTAAATGATATTCACTATTTAATAAATCCTACCTTGTCTTAAATTCCAGGCTTGTTTTATTTCTTATTCACATTTTAATAATCACTTTCAAAAGTGATAGTTTTCTGTTCTTATTTTTTAATTCCAAGGCAAATTATATGTGAAAAATACAGAAAAGGAAAGAAGTGAGTCCCTAGCTGAAGGAGTACTTTCTATGCATTGGATGCAATGTTCTCTAGGATTCTTAGAAAGTTACCTCCACTTTCTGCATGGTCTGCTAAGTGGCAGGGTGGAGGTATAATTATGGGTATTCCTGCTCCCAAATAGTAGAGTTCTTCCCACTTTTGCTTTTCCAAAAGGTTTTAAAATGCATCTGACAAGCTTTGGTGTCTTAGTCCAGTCAAGCTGCTATAACAAAATCCCACAGGGAGGGTGGCTTATAAACAACAAACTTATTTCCCACAGTTCTAGAGGCTGGAAAGTCCAAGGTCAAGGACTTGGCAGATTTGGTGTGGTGAGGAGCCGTGGTCTTGCTGTAGCCTTACTGGTGAAAGGTCTTCCTTTGCCTTCATGACCAGATCATCTCCCAAAGGCCCCCTACCTCCTACCACTATCACCCTGGGGGTTAAAATTTCAACATGAATTTCAAGGACACATACATTCTGTCCATACCATCTGGGGCCTTCCATTTCCATCTCTAGTGTTCCCAGCCATTCAAATCATACCCACTCATGAGTTTCTCTGCAAAGCCCTTGTGTGTCTGAACACTGCTGCAGAGTTGGGCAAAGCAGAGGCTACCACCATTTTATAGGAGATGAAAGAGCTTTCAGTACCTATTGATTCTGGGTCCAAGTTTGATCCTTATTCACCAATACCACTTCTTTTTTAAAAATTAATGAATTTGGGACTGGAAATGGTGGCCCGGGTGTGTAATCCTAGAACTCTGGGAGTCTGAGGTGGGAGGATTGTGTGAGTTCAGGAGTTCAATACCAGCCTGGGCAAAAGCAAGCCCCTTTTCTACTAAAAATAGAAAAATTATCCAGTGTCATGGTGGGTTCCCGTAGTCCCAGCTACTTGGGAGGCTGAGGCAACAGGATTGCTTGTGCCCAGGTGTTTGAGGTTGCCGTGAGCTAGGCTCAGGCCACAACACTCTGGCCTAGGCAATACAGTGAGACTGTCTGAAAACAATTCTGATGTTTCAAGGTGGTGTGCATGTATGTGTACACCAGACAAGGCTCTTTAGGACCAGAAGAGAAGGTGAAGAACCAGAGATGCTGTTGGGGCTAGGCGTGGTGGCTCACACCTTTAATCCCAGCATTCTGGGAGGCCAAGGTGGGTGGATTGCCTCTTGCTCAGACCAGCCTGAGAAAGAGTGAGACCCAACCTCTAAAAGTAGCTGGGTGTTATGGCGGGTACCTGTAGTCCGAGCTTCTCAGGAGGCTGAGGCAAGAGCCTCACTTGAGTTTGCTGTGAGCTATGATGACACAGCAATCTACCAAGGGCTACAAAGTGAGACTCTGAAAAAAAGAGAGATGCTCTTGCTCTTGGAATCTTAACTGTCTTGTTGACACTGTCCCCAGGAAGGAAGGAATCCTGCCCTCTGTGGAAGGGATAGGCTATTTCTATTTTTTGTTCCACTTAAGATTCAAATAGGTAGAAAGTCAAGCCAGGTGTGGGTCACAGACTGAGTAAATCTGAAACATGACCCCAAAGGAGAAGAAGGAGTTCATCCAAGAAGTCAATCTTTGGATTCGGGATTAAAGATGGCGGCTGAGTAACAGCTTCCCTGCAACTGGGCACAGGGAATCTGGGGAGACAAGACTCCAGACATCTCTGGCCGGTGGGATCTGCCTATGATCATCCCTTTGAGGATACAGGGAGCCAGCAAGGGACT